>VYZQ01039564.1:29371-58513 GCA_013400655.1 Mystacornis crossleyi
AAAAAAAACAAAAAACCCTCTATATACTGAACTGCTTTTCAAAGATACTGGCTCGAGTTTTTTGTTGTGGTTTGGGGTTTTTTTTCCTTACAGAAATCTGAATGTAGTTTATGTCCCCTTTTTACTGTTATAGACAAATGAACTATAAATGAAATGGCAGAAAAATTAGTATAAACTCATCCAATGTCCTTTCTGTAGGCCAGTAAACTTCCCGAGTTTATTTCTGTGTAGCCTTTCTGTGTTTAAGTACTCTATCTGCTGTCAGTTATAAATTAAAAAAAAAAAAAAGTTACTTTATAAAATGAAACTGAGTTGGAAAGTAACTTTCTTCAAGTGGTAATGGGTAGTGAGCTTTTTGGACTGAGGGAGACATGTTACACAAATCAAAACAACAGATCGATGTGACCCATTTTTATTGGGTCAGTGATTCTTAATTGGTGCTCAGGCAAAAAGGAAGGTCAGTAGCAGTACTGCACGCCAACCCCAAAATTCGTCATCCTGGAGCTCAGGAAGAAAAGGTGTTTACTTGGTAGGCGATGTCTGCTGACAGTTATTATACACTCCTTCCAGTTGTAACTCCATTATTTGCCTCAGGATTAAATAGAAGTATTCCAGATTTCCAAGAAAACAGACATTCACCAGAAGTCGCAAGTCATATGAGAAAAGCTCTTCTTTACTTCTCTGCCACCAGTTGCAAAAGCAGTTTTAGAAGAAAAGCATTCTCTTTCTTGAACTTGTGGTAACTATTTGACTACTGAATAGTGGTTCACTAAACGCAAATTAATTTTATTCCAAAAAGAATGAGCTTGCATTGTGTATTGTCAAATACAACACAGGTAGCCTTTGAAGTTTTAAATGTTGGTTTTGTTTAGGGTTTTTTGTTGTTTGTTTTTTCTTGTGGACAAATGCATGAATTTTCTTACTGTCATCTTCACATGGAACATGATTAAATTTTTTTTTTAATTCACCTTGGAGGACCAAAGATAATCAGGCAGGAAGCCATCTCTGTTTACAACACAAAAAGGCAACCTACCTTCAGAAGAGACCAATAACCTGTTAAATACTACCTTTTTTCCCAAGGCGATGCCAAACCCCCCATTTCTGGCTTCTTCTTAACTGGGAAGGGTCTTTGAAAAAATGGCTTTTAGTGGGAGATTTCAACTGCTCTCTGAATGCTAGTATAAAAACACTATTTTTAAAATATAAAAATGAATTGTCTTTGAAGGTACTTGTTAACTATCTGCTATTCTGTAGGAGACTTTAAAGTTAGGTTGCTGTTCTGTCTTTTTAACTGCTATAAGATATGAAATATTCTGGCACAGACGCCTAATCAGGCTTTGCAGTATGTCCTGTGAGATATTTAAGCAGTAAAGCACTTGCATATGTTCTGCTTCATGAGGACTTCTTTAGTTTTGGAAGTAAATAAAGCTGGTGTTGTGTGTTACATGTACACTGCTAATGGAGTGAAAAGGGAATTGAATCCTTGTGATAAAACGGGTGCTGATGACGGCTTGCTTGGGCAACCTCTGAGTACTAAAGACACTACTGAGATTTTTTCTTTTCCCTGCTGAAAACACTTTGCCATTGTGATAAGTCACTTCTTCCAAAATATGTTTGAGATGCTTGTGAAATGCCTTAAGTCTGGCAGAATGCAAGAGTGCCTTGCTTAGGCTCCTTTAGGCAGTCTCTCAGGTTTTCTTCCTTCTTCTTTGGGTTGCTAAGAGAAGATTCCTGCTTCTGGGGGTGTTCCTAGGTGATGCAGCTTGGGGTGCAGGGGAAGGGGTTTTGATGTTTCTTACTCTTGTGGTAGGTTTTAAAAGTCTTCTTTTCCAAGCTCCACTTTCACTGGAGCTTTTAGTTTAACACATTCAGGGATACTGATAGAACAACACAGATGCTCTTGATGGGTTTTGTAATCAGTCATCTTACTCCCCAGCTCCAAATGTGGTTTTCAAATTTTTGTGGATCTGCAAAGAAGTCCTGAAGTGTTTCTTTCCATAGCCATGCTCCTCTTCTGAGAGTCTATGCTTTTGTCAACAATTGTGAGAACCAGTCAGGCTTCCTCTTGGTATCCTACTTTTCATGCACATTATAAAGGACATTTCTGACACAGCAGCATTTAAAAAAGGGATTGAGGAAATCCATGGAAGAAAAATCCAGCGAGACCTATTAAATACAAAGACATCTGTTACAGGTTGTTGGGAGAAAATTCATGGAAATTGTCACGCTCTGCCTGCCCTGGTTCTGCACTCTTCTGAAGACATCTAGTATTAGCCATAGTCGCAGGCTGCATTTTGGGCAAGATGGACTCTTCAGCTCATCTGCTAAGGTCATCCTTGTGTGTGTTGCTATCCTGTACTCAGGTAAAAGGTGGAGAAAATGGCACAGGAATGCAGGTATTTTATCTCAGAACAGTGATGCTGCTTGAATTTTGTGTAGGAAGTCTGTTCAGCAGAATGGGTTTAGCACTTAAGAGGCAGTTGGAGTTAATAGCATTAGGTAGTGCTCTTGCTGCCCTCGCCTCAGGAGCTTGGTTTGGATGTGCCATGCAGCTTCCTAGAGCTGGGTAATTTGCTGGAGTATATAATTAATAATGCTGTTGGCAGTCTAAAAACATATGCAGCTTGTGACTTCAACATATCATTAATTTACATAGAGTCCTTGGTTTATTCGGACTTATCCTTGTCTTTCAGTGCAAAGGGGTGCTGTTTGTCACATAAACAAATACCTCGGCAAGAGTTCTGCCTTCTTGGCTTAGTGCAAAACTAGACTAGAGAAAATAGAAAATTGACAACAGCCTGAGCTCTTTTAGATTGTGCTCCTGTGTAACAGCGTGTTACCGGTCCTTTGGCAGGTGAGAACAGTCATTTGATCACGCGTTCCCTCCATGCCAGTCTGTAAAAATTTCACAGTATGTAAGTACACTTTTCTATAAATATTTTACAGTCCTAAAAAACCATAAATACAATGCATGTCTGCAGCTGGGTGTGACTGGAAGCTCCTGATGCACTGGGGTACCCTTTTCTGGGGAATTTGATTTGATTAATAGCTATTACGTGCTGCACTCTGCAAAAAACAAGACATTTGTGTCCACAAGAGGCCAAGTGGTAACGTCATTGCTGTTGGGGATGATTAACTCTGCTTGCCGAGGCACAGGAAGAGAAATTGCTTTTGCCCTCTTTCAAGGTGGGAACAGAAATCTACGTATGAAATTCATACACCTAGAGGATAAAATCAGGTTAATTTGGACTTAGAAACAGAAAGTGTTTAAGTTAGAGACTGTGAGAAGGTACAAACCAAGAGGAGGGGTAGAATAAAAATAAAAGTAGTTTGCTAGAAGAAGAAAACTCTTTTCTGCAATTGCATTTTAACTGAAGCATAATAAGCATTAGTTTTTCCAGCATGACTTCGAAACACTTTGATATTAGAAAATATTCTTGTGGGCTGTAGTCATCCACAGACCTAAAGTTCAGCAGAAATATTTCACGGTCCATTAGCGAAGTAGTACAGTGGGTTGCTGAAAAAGGTCCCAGGCTGTGTCGGTTGTTTCACAGTCAGTGGTACACCTTCCTCCTCACCCACTTCCCCAGGGACAAAGGACATTAGTGTTATTAAATTGTAAAGCCGGCTTCAAAGGGAACCGGCAGGTTTTAACAAGAAGCTCATTGCCATACTGTAAATAGTGTGGGACATACTAAAAAGCCTGAACCTGGCACATTAGTGATCGTGACGAGGAAAATACGGCTCATTTAGCAAAACTGATTTGAAGGTCATGCTCAGTTTAAATAAAGCAGACTGGTGTTTTCTACTCTGTCCCTGGACTTCAGTCAGCTTAACTAAAATAGTTAGGATCGTCTCTGTGTAAAATGTTCATCTGAATTACAGTTCACAAGTGTTCATTGCTGGTTGTATAACAGGCAAAGAGATGTTGCAATAGTTAACCTGCAAGTCAAGCAAATAAAATAAATAATAGCTCTTTTGTAAGTCCTGACACTTCTGACTTCAGCTGGGTTCATGTTGAATTATTACAAGACACAGGATTAGAATTTTGGTATTTTTGGCTACCAGCCATCTGATCAAACAAGTGGTCTGCTTCCCTGATACGGCAGTCCTGGCTTCTTCCTCATTTGAGCGATACTGGTTTCCTCAATGCCAAATGGGAGCTGCTTAATGCCTTAAAGTGGAAAAAACCACCTGAAAGTGAATAAAGAAATGTTCCTAAGTTTCATTTGAAATTTGTAGAAGAAAATGGATTCATCATGCTCTACTATAATTGAATGGCTTTTCTTAAAAATGTTATGGTGACAGAAAGATTTCCCATTCATATTTGCCATCAAAGAATGGATGATGTTTCATGGAAACCTGTCCTGTTTTTTCTTGTTTCTTGAATTTAGGGAATTTTATTTTTTGTGACTTCACAATAGTTCAGAGAAGAGCCAAAAGCTTGATTCTGGTTTTAATGCTGTCTTTTTATGTAACTATGCAGGCACTACTAATGTCTACTGTACATTGTCCAGTCTTACTAGATATCTAGTATAAGGGTACATATAAAAATGATGAATATTAGAAATTGGTTTAAAGAGAAAAACACAAATCTGGCATAGTACTCACTGGTGAATGATACCTCTGCACTGTTGCCTCATTTCTGGTCCTGTTTCCTAGTTTGGAAAACTGATGGGATGAGAAAAGCCTATCCACCACAGGAAAATCTCCTGCATGTTTTTGCTTTAAGATGTAGTTTATTCAAATGTGATTAACAAGCATGCTGACTGTCACATTATTTGTCTGTAAAATGACTTTGTTTTTTATTTAATTCACGTTAGCATCTTTTGATGTAGGATCCTCTTTGTATTGGCTAGTGGGGAATCTTGCACAATGAGGCTTAAATTAGTGTGCGATGCCTGAGAGCCAGCCTTGCTTTCCAGGGGCAGGGCGCGTGTCCTGTGGGATACAGCACTGCAGCTAAAGGCGCTTGCAAAGGGCAGCCAGACCTGGTGCAGGTGGGGCGCCCTGTCCTGCCTGCGCCGCTCCTTACTGCATCGGGAGTGGGACTCGCTCCATCGTGAGCTGGTGGCCGTGTCTGTTGAGTTGGCTGGCACGGGTGAGGCGGGGGGCTTTGTGCCACTGGGTTATTCTGCACCCGATGAGGCAGATCAGAACGGATCCAGCTGTAGCCTGGGATTCAGCTGCAGCCTTGCTTTCCTCAGCAGGGAGTTTGAGGGAGCTCAAGAGAGAACTTCATAGGGGAGTCAAGGAAATGGCAAGTAGCTGGAATTTGAGGCAACAGTGGAGTGTGCTCATGGGGTTGCAGCTGTCCTTTGGTGTGCAGCTTCTCTTCTGTTTGGAGGCCTTGAATGCTATTTTAAGCACAAATGGGGAAAAAAGGACATTTAAGAGTGTTAAAATGATGTTTAGTTGAAAAACAGAAGCAAAGTTCCACTGTCTTCTGGACTAAAGCACCTGCCAGTGTCTCCTAAACATATGTCTGTGCCCTAAATGATTTCAAAGTGGAGTCCACTGTGCAGCTGTGAACAAGAGGTACGACTTTGTGGGATTTGAATGCCTTTTCCTGGAATAAGGGTGAGGGTTCAGTCATTGCCAGTCTTCGAATATCTGTATTTCCACTGTGAATGTTCAGGATACGTAACTTGATCTGGTTACAGAAGCATTCCTATGTGTTAAACTTAGGCAGGGAATCTTTCCACTGGGTTTTGTCTGTAAACAGCGAAATGCAAAACAAGTTTCCTTTGCAAATAGGTCAACTGCTGAAGAAGCAGCAGCTTTTTGAAGGAACAAAATTCTTGTCAGTAGTCTGAAGATGCGTCTGTAGAGTGGGACACATTGGTTAATCTGTGTTTTCAGATGTCCTGAGGCATCTGGAGGTGGTTGTGTTTCGTCCCGCATCACCTGGCCCAGGTAAAATCACTGATTCAAAACTAGTAAGTCCAGGCTGGAAGATGTGTCTAAACTATTATTTCTTAGAGATCAGTTTATTTTCTGAACAAAAAGGAACATCATGAAAATTTGAGTTAAAGTAGTATGTGATCAAGACATTGCTGGTTTGCGAACTTGTGCTCTGGAGTGTGAAGTTATGATGCTTATGGTTAACCCTGTCTAAGCGTAGAGAGTCTGTTTTCTGCTGCTTCCAGTTTCCAGCCAAACCTTAAAATTTCGACATGAAATTCTTTGTGCCTGGTGTCTCCTGCAGGGTCATTGTTATTGTTTCTTTGTTTAAAAGTTTCTGAAATTTAAGACTATAAACATGATTTTCTGTGAGAAAGCAGCATTCGTTTTTGTTTATGTGTAAGTGGATAAAAGTTGTAGCAGCAACCTGCTTTGGGTCAAGGGCTTAAATTTGTACAGTACCATTTCCCTGGGGTTAGAGAGCTGACCTTAGTTTTCCTGGAAAAGATCTTATATTTGGCTAAGAAAAAAGTTTGTCTCTGAAGCGTGGTAGTATATGCATGGTGGGATTGAAAACTAAGTTCTCTTGGCATTAGAATATCCAGCAGGTCAGTTTTGGTGGCTGTAGGTAGGTCCTGAAGCTGAGTTTTATCCCGCCTGAGTTCATGTATTTAACTGAATTTGGGAAGCAGTCTGTAAGTCAACATGTTTCTCCCTGCTAGTAAGGTAGAGAAGGCTCACCTTGCTTTCACAGCATAGTGGGTCTTTAGGGTTTTAAGGGTTGGTTTGGTTGGTTGGTTGGTTTTGTTTGTTTTCTCTGGGGGTTTTTTGGTTTTGGCTTTTTTTTTCGGTTGGGGGTATTTGTTTTTGGTTTTTTTTTGTTTTGTGGGAGTTTTTTGTTGTTTTGTTTTTTGTTTGTGGGGGAGGTTTGGGTTTTTTTTTTTTTGTTTGTTTCCTTGTTTTTAAAACAGAGCATTGTAAATTATCAAACTTGTGTATTTGATACATCTCTTCTGTCTGGGAAAGAAGGGTTTATGTACTTCAAACTGTACCATCCCCTTTAACTACAGCTGAGGGTTTTCTAACTTTTTAATTCTTGAGTTCCTGGTATATTTATAGAAGAAATACATGGATCTTGTTGACAAATGCTGACAGTAGGCGCAACAAATTGACCCCCAGTGTTGACATCTCTTACTGAAGATTTTGATGTGTTGAATAATACAGAGTGCTTAAACCTTGAAAAGTGTAAAACTGTTTTAACACCTTTCGAGTGTTCTAGTGGTTCCACTAGCGATCTGTGGTGAGACCGTGTGGAGGACTCTGCTCCTTTACTGGGAGTCATCACCTGCAGAGATGACTTTTGAAGATGAGGTCTTTGCTCATTACTACTTCTTATCTACTGAAGCATGAATACATCATGTCCAGGAAGTCTCAGCTTCACCATTAGACAGATACTACATAATCCATTGCCGCATCATCTGTCTGATAAGTAAAACTTCTGTACCAAAGCACCTCATATTTTGTAGATAGCAAGAGCTCCTATTTTCCAGTTGAGAGATCTAACTGGTTCGTAATAGGGGTAAGGCTTTGTATTCACTTGCAATTTCCAGAGATGCTGGCTGCCCCATATTTCTCTGAGAACTTTTTCGGGGGGCTTCTAGTGTCTATGTACTTTGTCTTGTTTAATAAGTAAAAGGATTTTTTTTTCTTAACCATAACAAAGGCCTCCTACTCCTCTAGGCCTTGCTAGCTTTCTGCAAAAGGGAAGTGATGCTTATCCTAAAAGGGATCCAAAGCTAAATAGCTTTTACAAATACATGTCCATGAATTTCATACACTTGGCATACGAAGAACTGCATTTGTAAGTGTGCATTCTTGATCAATTCCATTGATTCAACTGTGTGAGAGACTGAAAATAAACAATAATAGTTGTAAAAAGACAAAGAATTTGTTCTTAAGTTGAGCACTTCCTTCATCTTCAGTAAGTATATTTTGCAGCTCAGTTCTCTGTTTGTAAGTTTTGATAGTTTGTTTAGCTACAGTGGGGAGTGTTGTCTTGAGTTGGGATCATTAATGATAATAACAGCAAAACTATGAAACAAAACCACCAAACAAACAAACCCTTCTTCCTGGATAAGGGACGCTGTTGGTGCAGAGGGTTTTATGCCGGTGAGGTGCCATTGGTTTTGGCAGGACAGCTAACTTTGGCTGGTATGCTGGGTCAGAATTAGAAGATGGCATTTGCTGGAGCCACTGATTTTCTCCAGATGGGTGGGTTTTGCAACACACAAGGTCAAGGTAAGCTATGACGTTAATAATGGCCTGTGACCTTGCAGGCATTTTATTGAGGATTATTATCATTATTGTTGTTGTTGTTGTATTTTCTTACATAAATTCCGTTCTTTTCCCTTATTTGCTTCCCTGTTTACTCAAAATACTGGATTTTCCCTGTATCCACAGTCTCATTTGCTTTCCTTCTAAAATTTCTTCTTGTCCTTCTCTTCTCCAGTATTCACATCCTTTCTCCATCTTTCTTCCATTTCCTTTGAGGTCTCTCCCTTCCTTTCTGTTCACAACTAGCCATTTCCTTTTCCTACCTTCCTCTCTCATTTCTTCCTTCTCATGAGTGCTTTCCTCATATGTTGAATTCTGCTTTTCTTGGCTTCTCCCGTAATTTTGTTCCCTATTTTGTCTTTTCTCTCCCTTCTCCTTGTTTTGCTTCCCTCATGTTGAGGCTTTCAAGGTGGCATCTCTTCCTTCATCCTCCTGATGAAGCTGATGGGCAGAGGAGGTATGACAGTTGCCTAGGCTAGGATGTGGTTGTGAACACATAAGTCATGTAAGTGGTAGGGATGTAGCACTCCAAATTATTCCATCCTCACCATGTGTGCACTTGCCTTCTGCTGAAGGCATGGCCTCCTTCAGAAAGGACTCAGTTCTGTCTCCTGAGTTTGCGCCAGTAGAAACTCCCGAGGCACTTAATGACTCTTGAGAAATAAGATGGCATTGTTATGTTTGACAAGATGTGGATTTTTGAGACAAGCTTTTCATGTTTCCTTTCTTTAGAAAATCTTCATGTAGCATGAGGGTAAGAAATAGGGTGATACTGTATTTCACTCTTCTGCCCTCCACCCCCCAAATGCTTTTTGGTATGAATTCTTGCTGTAGTCTCAGAGATCTTGTATGTGATTCTGCCGTGCACTTCTTCTTTAAAAACCATGGCTACTGCTGTTTCTATACTGTGTGCTGTTTGCTTTGCTGCCACGTGCCATGTCTGGTTTTTTCAGTCTTAACACCTACTACTTGAGAAACAGCTTTGTCAATTTTATGGTGTGCAGCCCTGCAGAGTATTACTACTTGTGACTTTCAGCAGTGTGCGGTATAACATTTACCCTTTTCCCAAAATTTCCGTCTGTCTCCTACATCTTTTACTGAAAACCGTTACTGACATTTCTGAATTGGAATGTGTGGCTCTAGGGAGAGTATTTCCTCTTTTACATTTAGCCAGCTAAATCATCAGCCCAACAAGCTATCAGCTCAACAAGCCCTCGTGGAGAGGCTCTTCTTGTCTTTCCTCCTCTCTTTCCTTTTCATCAGTTATGAGTATTTTTCTCACCTCTTTGTATGCTTTCAGCTTAATCTCATTCTTCATTGATGCTGTCAGACAACATTGACAGAATATTTAATTTGAGGAATTTGTAATTTATGTACTGTACTATAACTGCATAGAATTATTTCAAAATGTACTAATTCTCTTGTGCCTCATTATTCTTTATGAACAGGTAAAACTATCTAAGTGTCATCCAGACCCATCTTTTTGCATATTGGACTTGAAACTGAATTTTTTAGCAATTAGCATTGCATTGCCTTTATTCATGCTAGCAGTAGGAACTTTTGGTTTAAGTATCAGTCACATAGTAAAACCCCTTCTGGTAGCATTGCTAAGAAGTAGAAAAGCCTTTTGATGTGAAGACCTAGAAGTCAGAACTGGGACCTGATCCTGAAACTGGGTGTGAGTAATTCTTACTCACATTACTAACAATATTGACTTCAATTAAGATAGGTGAATCCAAACACAGAGTGGTAATTGTTCTGACATGGAAAAGCTGACAGTGTTTTTAGGACTATATTTATTGATGCATTTTAAAATCTCATTTACTCCAGTCCTTCCCCTTTTCTTTTTTCTTGCACAAAAATAATCCATCAGCTGTTTCTGGCTGGTATTTGCAAAGTAAAAGTTGCATTCCTTTGAAGCTGAATAGAAAGAAACGTCATGTTCATGGTTTCACTGTCTATGTATAAAATATAGCTACTGGTTAAAATTTTTTTAATATCTAAACCTTTGATTTTCAGATCTGTTTTTCTGTAAAATATCCTAGGTATTTTATAGTCCCCAAATAATTTAAGTGCCATATTGAAAATTGAGGTTTTGATGCTGAACAATGTATTTGTAGAGGTACACAAAAGCTAATTAAATCAAAGGAATAGTTAGATAAAGACTTCTTTCGTATCAGAAAGGACTGGTTAGAGCATGGTGACTTGGTGGTGAGCTCTTTCATGAAGCCTTTATGAAACAGCCTCTAGGTTAACAGGAAAACTAACTCTATTGTCTGCATATGGGAAGTTTTATTCCCTGTAATTTTGAAATGACTTTTTTTGGTATTTCTTTTTTCCCTTGAGAAATAGAGGGAGACAAAAAATCTGAGCAGAATACTACCATCCTCATTTCTAAGGAAGAACAAATAATGAGTAACAACTTACAATGTAGTAACACAATCGAAAGGGCCAAGTGATAAATTAATGGAAACGTGTTCTTATATATTGTTTTGGAGACTGAGCACATTAGATTGATTTGTTTCACAACCAACATGCCTAATTATTGTGTCTGCCACATTCATCTATTTAAATAATTCCCAACTTTTGGATTGCTGCCTGGAATATTACTGCAGTATGTGTTTCAACTGGTTATTCCCTTGTCGTGTGTAACTTCACAAAGGAGGATGATTTTTTTTTTTTTTTGAAAAAAAAAGAGTGAACTTTGGCTGTATGTTTATAATATCTGATAAAAAGGGACTATAGGTTTCATAATGTTGATTTGAATGAGTTGCACGTGAACTGATGCTGTATTTGTTTTTTCAGGTCAGTGACTTAAAAAGTGCCTTTGCCAAGTCACTTTTACGAGCGAGGACTGCTACGCCCGTGTTCTCAAAATCCCATCTTTGCCAGCCAGACATTGCCTTCACCTTACACCTGGCAGAAGATACCTCAGCTGTCTCCATTTGCCAATTAGTTGATGGGAAACTGAAAGCAGAAAAAGGATTATTATTATTATTATTATTCCTGGGACATGAACCAATGACTGCATTGCTTTTCTCGTGTAATCAATACCTGCAAGCAACCATCAGAGGACTGCTATTCTATCAAGGAGTGCCACTGCACTGATGGACCTTGGCTTAAAACCGGTGCATCCGTGATTACAATCAAGAAACCCACGTGTTTTACAGACAGAAATGCGACTGAGCATGTGTTTTCCCAGCCAAAAGTCTACAAGCGGGACTTAATGATTGATGAGTGACTGCTTGCTGATAAACTTTCACTGCTTGTTCTGCTTTGTGTGTGTTGGACATTGTTAATCGTCCCCCTGTGTTTGTTTTTTTAACTTTCTTTTCAATTCGATTTGAAGTTATTTTTTTCTGATTTTTTTTTGCCCCCTCTCCCTTTCCTTTGTCATTAGTTTTGGAAATTTCTTCAGCCAGCAAAATTCACTTGACAGCAACTTACAAGTTCAAAATCAGCTTCTCATCATGGCTTTGAATGTTGCTCCCGTAAGAGATACAAAATGGCTGACATTGGAAGTGTGCAGGCAGTTTCAGAGGGGAACTTGTTCACGCTCTGATGAAGAATGCAAATTTGCACACCCCCCTAAAAGTTGCCAGGTGGAAAATGGAAGAGTTATTGCCTGCTTTGATTCCTTAAAGGTAAGAAAAAGAAACTGCATGTGTAGTGAAAATGCTACAACATTGTAGTGAAAGTAAAATATGAAATGATGAGTTACAAGTAAACCAGGTTAATCAGAAAGTGATTTATTCTTGGTAAGATGTATATTGAAACAAATGTTGTTTATCATAACATTTGTTTATTGAAGCTTTTAAGATTTCTTTCAAAGCTTTTTTTTTTTGAAATGTCACTATGTTGTTTACAACAATTGCATGTGACTGTGGGATACAGAATTACTTGCAGCTGGTAGGACAATTGTATTCTCCCGAGTACATTTTATAAATTTTAATTGTTTCATGGTAAATGACAATACACAGTGGCACAATACCAGGTCCTAAATTCCCAGAGATATTCCTGTATTCCCTAGTTCTACAATTCCCAGAGTCCTAAAGAAACAAATCATATGGAAAGAGTGCAGATTTTTTCATTTAGATCAACAGAAGTAAGAGAAGTCTATCCATTACTTCTGTTTTGACACAAGGAGTTGTTTACTCTTGGTATTGGAGACTCAGGTAAATTAATAGGATTGGTAATTACATGTGTGGATAGTACAGATATCAGCATAACTTTAGGACGAGCAGAGGTATTCTCTCCTTTGGAGGATATTTAGCAGTTATGTTGCTAGGCCATCAGCTTCTTCTGACTTCCTACAGACATCAGGAATGCTTTAGAAAACTATTTTTAAAAGTTCTGTGAAAATAGTTCATGTACTGCATAAAAGAAGATTAATGACCCCCTGGGATTTGAGATGTACACAGTGTTTCCTGTGATGATATATTTGTGTTCTTGTGTCAACAGAAGGAGAAAGCTTATTTCATATCAATAATTAAAGGGTAGAATTGAGATTTCAGATTTTATTTTGGAAGTTTTACTTATGGCTTTATCTTCTGGGCAGGGGAGAATGTCTTGGCTTGCTTTTGAAATTTAGCTCCGCGGATCAAAATTTCACTTACCAAGAACTCTTTTACTGTGAAAACATCAGTCTGAATGAGAAAGAAAACTCAGGGTGGTTTATTTCCATTATAACTTTTTTTTTTTTTAAATGCAATGCAAGATCTTGTGCGAGGCATCTGCCTTCTGTTTTTTCTCATTTCTTCTTTTCTTTTGAAGATTTATAAGACAATATCTCAGGGGAAATGTTTATGAGAGGGTTATGTTCTGTATGTCCTGTAAGCCAGAAGAGCACCTGTGGAGTCATGGCAGTATGTCATCGAGGGCTATTAATGACCTTAATCCATGGATTACTGCACGATAAACTGAAACAGCTTCTTTGTAGATGTTCTTGTATATCATTTGTCTGCCAGTGGGATAATTTTTCTTTAAACAAGCAGACTAGTGTCTGCAGCAAGTGGGCAATACTCTAATTTTACATAAAATAAGCAGGTCAGTAGAAGGGGGTTTTTATGTACTATTTTTATGTGTTGTAAAGTCTCGGTCTGTGGCTGGGAGGCTGGAGATAAGCAGCAGGACTCGGTCACCCCTGGGCTGGCAGAGCGGTGGATCTGCAGTGAAAGAGGTGCTGCTGCTGCATCATCCTGGCCAAAGCAATGATGCACCTGTCCTTGGTGCCTGAGGACAGCATTGCTCTCCCTGGTAGTGCTGGGCACTCGCAGTTGCCAGCTATTCAAGCTGGAGACTTTTGTTCAGGGACGGTTATTGTCTGCAAATAAAAACTGGAGTCACAGACTAAGCTAATAATACCGTGAAGAGAAATCCTGAGGGATCACAGTGGGTAATTTACTGACAACCAGCATCATTGCTCAGTGGAGAGAAGTCCTAAACCGTGTGAAAAAATGTAGTTAAAGCAAGCAGCCATGTTTTGACCTAGTGTGGGAGGGCATCTGCGGTGAAGGGCCAGCCCACTCCAGCCCAGCTCTGGTGGCTGAAGTGGTGCTGCTCTGTCCCACTGCCCGTCATCACCCTCTCTCATGCAAAAGAGAGCATGCACCTGTGCCTTGCATCTTCTAGTTGAGTCCAATGGGTTAAATTCCTGGGAAAGATGGGATTATACCAACAATTCAGATTGTGGCCTGAAGCAGCAGAGGTGGAAGCACAGATTTCTTCCCACCAACCCTGCTACAGGCAGTGGGATCACAGTGCCTTCAACAGCAGCTCCTTGGCTCTGAGCATGAGTCGGAGCTGTGCACTTCCATGTGTTACCCAATCCCGCTGTGCACAGGAAACTGTTTGGGACCATTGCGAGTGCACAGCTCTGGGCTGTGCTGGCTGGTGTCCTCACAGTCACTGTCTCAGTTATTCGGAAGAGAGTTTGTAAATTGACGTATCCACAGCAAGAATGTGCGTGCCTGGTTAGCTCCGTTTGCTTGTATTGCCGGCTGAGGGACTTAGGTTAGTCACATAAATCTATTTAATACGTAGCCTTTGGAAGTACTGGTGTTAATCATACAGTTTCAGAATAAGGCTTTGGCACTCAACAAGTGGGAAGACTTTTCATGTAAATAAACAAGCAGAACAGTCTAGAATTATAGATAAAATCAGATTTTAATTAAAAAAAACCAAGAGTTATTTTCCTTGCTGAACATTGAACCACAGTTTAATGCAGGCAATTATTTAGCATTTATTTACATAGCATCTAGAGCTCTGGAGACTTAGCCTTTTAACTGTCTTGGTTTGGTGTACCTGCTGTAAAAATAAATTGTAATTAGTCTTTGGATAAACATCTTTCTACGCAGAAAAGACAGAATTTTTCTTTTTGGTCTATGATGGCGTTATGTTACATTAAGGTGGTGGCTGGGAGTTACAGCTGCTCCCTTAGAAGTCAGTCAAACACAAGATACAGCACTCTGAGACAGACTCTCCTTTACACACTGGCTGATCAAAAGAGGCCCTGTTTTGGGTAGGGACATATGCTCCCCTGCATGCCATCTTCTTTCCAGATTTCCAGCTCAGACAAGGGAGCATGGCATCAGTATCTGCCAGCTGGATCAGACTACCAGAGCACCCGTATGAACCCGCAGGAGAGAGTCCAGTGGAAGGTCACAAAGATGAGGAAGAGACTGAAGCACCCCTCCCATGAGAGAAATCAGAGAGCTGGGACCGTTCAGCCTGGAGAAGGCTCAGGGGAATCCCATCAGTGCATATAAATACCTGCAGGGGAGTGCAAAGGGGACAGAGCCAGGCTGTGCTCAGTGCTGCCCAGTGACGGGACTGGAGGCAACGGGCACAACCTGAAACACAGGAGTCACCTCTGAACATCAGGGAACTGTTTGCCACTGTGAGGGTGACTGAGCACTGGCACAGGCTGCCCAGGGAGGTTGTGGAGTCTCCATCCATGGAGATACTCAAAAACTGTCTAAGATATAGTCCTTGGGCAGTTGTCTCTAGGTGGCCCTTCTTGAGCATGGGATTGGACCAGATGACATCCAGAGGACCCTTTCAACTTCAGCTATCCTATGACTGTGTGACCAGAAGCACCTTCAGACTGACTTTCCTGTAGCCTTAGGATTTTTCGAATCTAGCAAAAGCTGGCTTTTGGACCAAAGGATGTAATCCCAGCTAGGGACACTTCCCTCTGTCATTCTGTGCCCTCCTTTGTGTTCCCCCTGCTATCTTTGTGATTGTGCAGTGCACCAGGTTGGAAACGTAGTTGTTGCTATAGTTGCTGCAGAAGAGAGAAGAGCTACGTGGCACCAGCAGAGCACTGGATCACTTCTGCCAGTGATAGTGCTGTGGCCTTAGGCTGGGCTTCTGGAGTAACATAATTGCATCATAATCCAAATTTTCCTGTATTAAAGAAGTATATTTGTAGTTCCAGTGGTTCCAAGTAAAAGGTCAACAGAATTTAATAGACCCTGTTTGCTTTTAACTGAGAAAGCATTTTTGGCTCCCAATACCTGTCCTTGGAATACTTGACTTTAAACCCAGCAAAAGTTGCAACAGCAACCCACTGGACCGATTACAGCTTTGAGGAGCCAAAATCCTCACTGTGAAAGACTGTCTGGGCTCTGAATATCCTTCATCTGTGAGATGCTCCAGGCTAGACAGAAATAGCTAAAGACTAATGAGCCTGGGTCAGATTCAGGCCAGAAACCTGCTGGTTTCAAGCCAGGTTCTGCTGCATGGGCTTCTGAGAGGCAAGTCAGCATTAGTTTCTCCCTCTCTGGTGAAGGACAGGGTCTGCTCTGTTCTGAACAGGGCATTTGTGGGCTTTTAGGAGGATGCAGGTGGATCGTCCCTGTGCACCCCATGGGTGGTGGGTGTAGCAGTTGGACAGATGTGTGCCCATTAGCTGGCCACAACGTTGCTGCCAGCAATGACGCTTTCTCCAGCAGAAGCCCCACGTGACTGGGTCAGCCAGTGTGGCCACACAAACACACCCAAAACTGTACTGGGCAAGTGATTTTGGTGAGCCTAATGTGAGGATGAAAGTGTCTCTGGGATAATCCGGTTCACTGTGCTTGGGGTGAATGAAGGGGAACTTTCCTGGCAGGGCCCTGAGCCCTGATGGTGGGTGGGAAGATAAAGGGTGCTGAGGAAGCAGTGCCAGAGCCAGAGCCTTGTCTGCTGCCATAACCATCCTGAAACCTTTTTGAAGCCCTTACAGGCTCCCCTTTGGATGCCTTTGGAAGGGTCTGTGAAATTACCTGTCTAATACAAAAGTTTGAATTTCAGAAACTGCTTCATTTAGGATTTTTTACTTCTCCCTGGGTTGAAGTAGCTTAATTTAAAAGTGAATAACGTGGATATATAACACTTAATATATCACATTTAGATCCCTCCAAGTTGGACACTATAAGCAGGTCTGTTTTCAAGGCCTTGTTGTCCTGTTAGTAGTAAAGAACAAAATCCTTTCAAAGGAATACTAATATATAATATAATATGTGAGGACAAGAACATGCAACACTTTGCTATATTTGAATTGGAATGATAAAAAAACCCACATTAAAATGAATGGTGGTGTTTAGGGTGGGGAAAAGGGGAAGGCTTGGCAGATAAGAAATTACGATCATGTGCGTTTTGCTCAGAGTTAGCTCTTATGTTTGCAGGCAAGTCTGAATTTTCAGTCCTGGTGTCATTTCTTGACTCAGATTTATACCGTTTCTGCATGTCAGCTACTAGGATATGTCGTCTAAGCTAATATAGGTAACAGAGAAAGTATCTTGAAGATATTGCTGTTGCAAGTTTTATGGTGGTAACAAGGAAGCAAAAGCTTTCTTAGGGCTCCAGATAATTTTTGGGGGTTTTCATCAGTGTCTAAACACTTCGAACTCTTCTATTTATTGAGCCATCAGACTACTGGGAACTCGTCATTTGCATTTTCATGAAAGCCTTTTAAGAATATGTCTATCTGGTCTCATTTGGCACCGTAGAATAAAAAGTAATTGGAAGCTGTGCACAGACTTGCTTACCAAGTTAAAAAGGTTACTGGGGAAAAAAAAAATTTTTAGGAACATCCACTATGTTAAAAGATCTGGAATTGCAAATAATCTTTTTAAGATGGCCTCAATTTTATTTAGAAAAAGGGGAAAAAAAGGCTTTGTAAAGTGAGCAGGGTGTTTGTACAAGAATGAGCTCAGAGTTGGGAGGCAGTAGGTAGTCATTTGTCTTCCTGTGATTCTTTTTGTGGGTCTCTAAATGTTTTACAAGTGTCAGGGACTCGGGATCATTTCACAATTTAAACTAAGTAATACCTGCTCACATTTTGCAGGTGAAGCATTCTGATCAGACTATGGATGAGCATGGAAAGGGGATTGTCTAGTTTTGTCTGTACTAGAAAGCATTTAAATGGGTGTTTATAGTGTCCTAGCTGGCTAAATTTCTGTCCATCACTCGATTATGTGGTGTGACATTGTTCAAAGACAAGGTGAGTTCAAGGACTATGCCCATAGCTGGTGGGAAAGAATGACTGAAATGGGCAAAGTAATTTCTCTTGGGTGACAGAGTGACTTATGGACTGGACCCATGAATTTTGCCTGCTTTGCTGCACAGTGACCCAGGTTCAGCAGGGTACTGGGGGATAGGCTGCCCTTTTCAGTAGCTGTGGGCTCTGGGGATGTGGAACTTGCAGGGTGAACCTTTTCAGATGGAGAATACCGAATCCAGATCTCACTTTTCCTCCAGAACAACAACTTTGGTGCATACTTTCTTTTTCACCATTTTCAATCTGTTTTTCTTGTAAAATGTCCAGTAATCTCCAGGTAGTCTGAGAACACTACGTGGCAGAAGGTTTCATGTGTCTGAGTTGCTGCAAAGTGTGGGCATGAAGCGAAAGTGCCGGTTTTAGAAAACTCTAGAGTTAATTGTGACTGAATTAACTCTGTGGGCTCCCTCTGTGTTCAGAATATCAGTGGCTACGCTGGGGCAGACCAAAGCCCCATTTGGCCCAGTGAGCCAGTAATGGATGTCTTGGAGGTGGTGTGTAAACATGCAGTGGCTTCCTGGAGTGCTCTGCTGGCTCCTAGTGATGTGCTGCCCAGGGACATTGAGAGCCAGACGTGGTATGCTTGTACCTAATAGCTCTCAGTGACCGTCTTTCCACTGGATTTGTCCTGCTCTTTAACCATGCTCACATTCAACACGCACAGCAACAACCTCCACAACTTCTGTTAGTGTAGGAACCAACTTCTGTTGTTCTTTTCAAACCTCCTCATCTCATGGATGTCCCCAGTTCTTGTACTGGAAAACAGAATAGGTTCTCCTCTGAACTGTCCTAAGGGTGAATCTGGGTGGGTTTTTTTCCACTGACTTCACTCTGAAAGGGGCAAGTTTCTCCCCAGTGAGTTCAAAGGAAGCCTTGTGAGAGAAGGTTTTAAATCTGCTTTGTGAAAATGCTGTTCCCAGGACAGGTACAATTCCCAAAGGCCCTGCTTTTTCAGGCTGTGGCAATTTTTGCACTCAGAATAAAGTGGTGCATGGAATTATGCCATTCTGTTTCCTGAGACTATATTTTACCTTATACCAAATCCATGCAACTGAGAGCAGCTGCTAAAAAGAGGTGGTTTTATCCAGGCCTATCACAGCTAGCTCCCCATTTTCATCTCTGTTCAGGTGATCATGCAGCCATGCAACTTGAGTTGATCCAAAGGAAAGGGAAGAACTGCATTAAATACAAGTTGAAACTACAAATTTAGGCACCACCATCTTGTGTAAAATGAGATAAAGGGGGTTTAAGAAGGGATAAGCTATTTTGAAGACCCCTCCTTTATCTCTGAGCTTAGGGACTCTTAGTATTCCTTGTGTGTTCAATCACCTGTTCTTGTTTATTTTCTGAAAAAAACTCTTTATGTTCTGCTGTAGTCCTCAGCAAGCACAAGTTCCTTTAATACTTCCTTTTTCCTGTTTGTCTCCCTCCTATCTATTCATGCAGCTGTCTCCATGCCAGCTCTTCTGGTTTGGAAGGGTTAAAAGCAAGGTAAGATTAAAAAACAAGTAGCTGAACTGCTGGGCTGACACACTTAAAGATCCATGAGCTTGGCTTGAATTGGTATAGAGAGAAACTGCAATAAGCCTTTAGCTGTTGTATTATGTGGTGTTTAGCTTTTTAAACTTTTTTTTTTTAATTTTTATNNTTATTTTTAAAAAAGGTTACTGATGTTTGATCACTGCAGAGGGCACTGTGCTCCTCACTAGGTTTGTCTCTCTCCTGAGAGGAACATTTCTCATTTATCTCAGACCAAAGTCTGGAGGCACAGCTCATCCCAGCCACCTGTGGAGCTTAACCTGCAGGAGCCCTGGTGGACTGCCAGGGATGAGCCAAGGGCTGGCTGCTGTGGTAAAGGGCCACTAGCCATCAAGTCAGCTCAGAGGAGCAAGTCCTAACCTGTTGCCCACGTTTCAGCCTTCAGACTGAGGCTGTGAAGAGCAGAGAAGTTGAACCAGTTGAAGTTCGTTACATAGCCTGCTACAAAAGCTGGGTGTCTCCTTCAAGGGCCTGTTTTGTTTCCTCGTTTGTCTTTCTCAGCAGCAGCACCAAGAGCACGAAGCTGTCCTGGCCGTCAGTGGTATCACCTGTCACCACCCGACCTGCTAGATTTTAAAAGTGCATACCTTGTCATAACATAAATTCCATTTTCAAAGGAGAGTGTGGTTGGATACTGAGTTACTCAGGCCTTCCTTCCCTCTGAACTCACGGGAGGCCCCTCTTCCCAGTGGTGCGGTTCAGCGGCAAATCCTCTCAGAGGTCAGAGCAGGCACTTTTCAGGAGCAGATGTGTCACAACAGCCTGGGCCTCCTCTGGCCTGTTAAGGCCGCCTGATGAGAGCAAGGGGGTGTTACCAGTGCAGTTTCCAGTTGAAAATGAGGGGGTGTTAACCAGTGCAGTTTCCACTGCTGGTTTTGGTGTGTTAGAGCTGGCTGAGCAGGTCACCTGGCCGCTGGCCTGGGGAGGAGGATGAGCACTAGGAGTAGAAATGGTTGAAAGCAAAAGCAGTTAAAGCACAATCACTGAGGGAGGTAATACAAATTTGTCTTCTTGTTCACTGAACTGTGTTGTCCTGAAAGACTAAAGGAGTATGTGGTAGTTCCTGGGCAGTGGTCTTGCAGGGCTGAATTAACTCTTGGAGCTTCCTACTTCCAGAAGAGACTTGCAAAGAGCGTTTCCAGGTACTGTGCCGTACCCCTTCACACCAGATGCAGCTGCCACGCAGTTATCAGTCTAAACCTTATTACGTGAAGAGGAGCAGCGAGGCAGATTAGTTATGGCCACAGGAAACCTTGTATGAAAGGGCATGGTGTTTGGCAGATGTTCTTCAGATTTTCAGGCACTCCGGGGTGCTTCATATACCCATCAATTCACTGTATAGTTTTTGTTGCTGCACCAATCCATGCTCCCCTAAGCCTTATAATAACCAGTTTGTGGGTGTAGTGAAGGCAAAATTCAATCAGAGTCTCTGACTCATCCCATCACTAGGATTTTGAACACAAGAGCAATTGCTCACTGCCCACTCCTCCCCCACGCTCCCTATTAACTCGGGTCACTCACTGTTCCCACAGGCTTGCTCTCTCCAGGTCTCCCCACCTACTCCTTTATTTTTCTGGCAGGTGGTTCCTCTTTCATTCCAGGTGCTTTTTTTTCCCTTGGCCTTGTGTACGTCGCTTTCGCTCAGCTCAGGCGTCAGCTGTTCTTCCCAAGCTGTTATACTTTGCATCATAAAATACAAAACACAAGGTTGTGCTCAGGGAGCTTCCTGAGGGAAAAGCCTAGCAGAGACAAGACCTGTATTTCTATTAGGCCAGTTTATACCTAGCATTGGAAAGATATTTTAATTCTAAAAATGAACACAGCAAGAATTGGGGAATTTATTTGCAAGTCTGTTTGACAGCTGTGACCTCTCCCAACTCGTTATCTCCTTATGTGAAGACTGGTACCTTTTTTTGAGGAGATGAACTTCACTGTAAACCTATTGCAATAAAAGGAAAACTGCTGTGGCTTTGGAGATCTTGGAACATCACTGAAAGCCTGCTGTGAGGTCTAAGTCCCACAACTGAAATGCAAAAGGAAATTAGAAGTATCCCTTTTCTTTGACCTTGATGGCTGTGGGCATGGTGTGCCACCCAATATTAGATTCCTGCAAGGTCTTGACCACAATAAAGAAGAAATTAATAATGGTGAAAATAAACTGTCTTCTCATCTGCTTTATTAATGAGTTGTGTGACAAGGTGGTATGAGCAGTGCCTCAAGAGTCAGAGAGCCCTAATGCTTAGAAAGATCAAATCATCGAGCAGTGAAAACAAAGAAATAGAGAATCAGTGGAATACTGTATATGAAAAACATATGAGGGATGTAGCAGATGTGGTGCAAACCCTTGTGTGCACTTGGTGGCTCAAGGGGCCAAGGGAGCCATCCTGCTCCCTGTGGGCAGCTGTCACCCTGCAGACTCACTCACTGCTCCACAGCATGGCACTGATGCCATGTTCCTGACTGACAGGTGACCTGGTGCAGTCACTGCACTGTAGATCTTCCCTTTCTTATGAGGTGGTATTAAAAGTTCTCAGCCCTTTCTTCCTCACAGGACTGCTTGGCTTGAGTGAGAGGAGATCTACAGTGTGCAGTGTCCTGGCAGTGGCAGGGATGGCCTGGCCTAGCAGCCCATCAGGTGTGCTGCTGCCGCCTCACCTGCACGTCCCATAGGCCAGTTTTTTAAACTTTGTAAAAACCCAGCTTATTTACTCTAGCTTGAAATTCAGTTTGGGCCCTGAGCCCTCCGCAGTGAAGCTGTGCCTCTGACTGAATGGGTTTGCTTACTACCTTACATGTTGTCAGGAGAGGAGCTTACCCAGTGCAGGCTGGTGGCACCTGTACAGATACGCACTGGCTGTAAGAACTGCCCAGCTGTGATTCAAAGCTAGCTGAGCTGCTGGACCTTCTCTGTTGCCTCACAGTGAGCCAAGAAATAAAATCCAGCATGTCAGGCACTGGACCAGGCCCCTCTGGCTGTGACCAAACAGACCCCTAGCCTTCAGCCTCAACTGAGTAAAACACTCAACAAAAGCAAATTTCTAAAGCTAGATGTAACATGTGAAGGTCAAGAGATTTATCATGATTGTTTGGCGTTTTTTTTCAAACGTCAGTTGCTGGCTTAGGCCACCACTTTAAAATGAATATGTATTTATTTGCTGGGGATGGGGTGTGAGTCTTTGGGCTTGATTCAGTTTCCGATTCAATTGCCTCTTCAGTTGGCCAATCAGAGGCATCTGATTCTGTCTGAGATGCCCTAGATACTCTTGACAGCTTTTCAGTGGTGTGTCAGAGGAGTGTGTTGCCTCTGCTGGCACTATGCAGCAGTCTGGGATATCCCAGGGTGCTCCAAGTGGTCTTGCTGACTTTTCTGTGGCAACAGAGTGAAGCCCTTCTTGTTAGCCCTTTTACTAAGTGGAAACTCTGGCATGAACTGCTTTGAGTAAAAAGGTGGACAGTGTATTTGCCACAGTGATAACCTGGCTAAGAAAAAAGCTGGGATATAGGCCAGACTCGGGAAAAACTGTCTTCTGTAGCAGAAGAATACCCTTGTGGAGACTGGGAGAGGGATGAACATTTTCAGCATGTAATTTAGAGTTCACCCTTAGGAACATGAACAGCTAATGTAAATTCATTAATTTGAAATAGTTGTGACCCATGTAACTGGGCTTGTGTTTTGCTACTATGAGAAAGGTAAATCTATGAAAAAAGAAAATCTCTCCAGGCACAGGAATGTTATGGCAGTGCACTCAGCCTGTTTAAAAATAAAAAGATGGGCAACCTTCTGCAAGTTTACATTAAAATACTAATTATTACTACTGCTTTATGAAGATTTTAAAGCTAGAAATTAATCAGAATATGCATTTGAAAAAACAAGAAAGTTACAAGGAAGTCTTGTTCCTCTGAATTCTGCCTTACTTTATTTGCAGATGTGAACATATGAACAGCTGTCAAGTGCTATCAAATATGCATGTCGTTAGTTGATTTCTGATACAAAAGGGAGAAGAATATTTGCTTTTCCAACAGTATCTTAATGGTAATTTTCCTAACTAGTGTATAATAATGGATGTAATGAAAATGCAGGCTGTTCCCCACATGCATTTTGCCTTACACTGTGCTTCAAAGCATTGGTCATACCATACATGTCATCATTACTAAAAATATAGGATTGGGATTTGCATGTGCAGAGTTGGAGATGTGTGGATATTGCAGTGGAGACACTGTGAGCATCTTACCATGTGAGTAAATTAGTGTTAGTATGAAGGAATATGAAGTTGATTGTGTGCTTCATGCTGAACATGTTGATGCTGTTGAGATTCCAGCGTGCCACAGTTCTCGGTTTAAATCAATATAAATATTAATTTGCCGCAAAACTCTGATTCCTTCAGTGAGAGCTGTGTTAACTGATTAGTATGCATGAACCAGTTTGTGTTTGAAGTGCAGCAAACGTCTATGAGTCTCCTTCTTTAATTGAACCTTCTGGCTATAATTGTTTTTAGCCTGGATTCTTGAGGAAATGAGGCTTACAGAGTCAGTCTGCTTCTCTTTCCCTCCTCCCCTGCTAACTTGTAAACCCACTGGCCAGTTTCAGCCAAATTTGACAGAGATCATAGTCTCAAGGATAATTAAGTTCCTACAAGTTTTTTAAAAACAGGTAGCCTAATAAGAGAGTGGAGAAAGAGAGAAACCCATAAGCCCTCCCAAATGGAAGAAGTTCTTAGAGCATGCGGGCAAGAGGAGATCCTTAAAACTCGGTTAACCACAAGGAGGTTGGGGTTTGGGATTTGCAATCAAATGTGTAGTGCCCCTGCCTTCGTTTGAGCTGGTGCTTGCAGCAGTACCCATTTAATGACAGTAACAATCTTGGTGTTGGGCAGAGATGTGGCAAAGGACTGCCTACAGCCATTCCCCCTTACCTTTAGCCTCTGCTTGCTTGTTGAGCCTGGTTTTCATGATATTTTTCCATATTCAATCTTTCCAAATAGCAAATTTATCTTACTGAGTCTTTGGTAATTACCATGACTTCTTTTTCTTCAGGGAGAAGGAAATTTCCAGTAGGAATGCAGATTTAGGTCTTATTTTAGATAGATGTGCAAGGCAATGAAACGCTGCTGGATGATAGGTGGGGAAGGTGACATCCCTCGCTGAAGCTGGCTGTTGTATAGAAAGCACCACAGAAATTTTGCAGGCAGAGAGAGCAAGAGAAGATGTAACACTCTAGAGTCTGTGGTGAGTGCTCATCTGGAAGGAGGAGGTTTGCAGTTACCATCCCTGCTGCTAGGTTTCTTGAGGCATTTTTTCTTTAGACATCCACTTGAAGGAAAAAAAAAGAAGCATACTGTCCTGGAAATAAAGGTGACTGTGTTTTATGTAAGAACCATATGCCGTTTGTCCTAAGCTCATAGCGTCTCATTTTGTTTTCGAGGCAGCAGCCCTCTAGGGTTGTTCCTGTATCCCGCAGAAGTAAGCTGGTCTTCTGCATCACTCAGGGCTGGCCAAAGCGGTGGTTACTCCTACTTTCTTCACCCAACCTTGACATTGTTGCAGTATAGTTAAGTCCTCCACTGTCCGACATGTAGATGGTATTTTAAATGAGTACCACTATAAAAAATCCCATTTATCCAGCTTTCCCTAAAGTACCAACAGTACTATAAGCAGGTTGTGCTTTATCAGATACTTCAGTATGCCAGCTGTTACAATATATGTAATGTGTTTAACGAGCAAAGGAGTTTATTATTAGGTAATTAAATAAGGCTGTTCTTTCTAATTAGTTATTTGCCTTTCAGTCCTGGATGTTGCAAAAAGATCCACTGTGATCTGTGTCAGCTGTATCTCGGTGTGCTTTGATTTGCTGTAAAGCGGCTGTGCATCTCAGCAATGCACGTGAGAATCAAGGGTGTGAAAGTAGCCAGCAAGTTTTTAATGTGAAATGAGAAATGTTATTACTGGCTAATTAAGTAGCAAGTGAAGGTTAATTAATTCATAATATATCTGTATACATGGCCAAATTCTATTTAGCGGGTTAACTTATTGATATAGATGTGGAAATAGCAAATGAAAAAACAGTGCTATAAGTTAATAAATGTGTAGCATCTTTAAACGCCATAAAGAAATGGTGACAAATTGATTTTTGGTTCAGTTTAACAGAAGTTCATTAACTGCTATACCTAACAGGTTTTGTTGTTCCCAGTGTCCTTGGGATTTGAAGTGGCTTTATGGCTTGAAAAGAGACGTGATTAGAGCAGCCCAGAGGAAGAGAGGTTGACACTGGTGAGAGAGCAGGGCCTATCTAGGCAGTGGACACTGGTGCTCTGCATCTCTGTGCGTACCAGCAGAAGGCCACAGAGAGGACAGCATAGTTTGGAAAACTGCTGGTTTTTCAGTGAAATTCCATAGAATACAGCAGGCACGTAGAAAGGGGAAAGCTGGAGGACGGATGTGCTGCTGTTGCATGTAACATGAAGCAACCTTCTCTTTTAACTCAATATTTCCTCGTATGATAAAAAAGCCGGCAGGTACAGAGAGGATGGGAATACCAGAGTTGTTATGACGATGTTTAGATGGTATTACATGTTCTCAGGTTTGGCTGTTTCATTCAGACTGGCTTGAAGAGCAGCATTATCATATGGGAAAAAATTACTGTGCAACTATAGAAAAAGAAAAATGAAAAAGCCCTCAAGTGATCTGAACGTAAGGCTGAAACTTTCTGATATGGTATCTGCAGGATCATTATTAAAATTTAGTTTAACTTTTTTTTTTGATTTTGCGTTTTTGTGCACACTGTGTCTAATTAAAACCCTAGTTTAAATAGATAACTGTAATTTATCAGTATAAATACAGCAACTTTAGCATGCTTTCCCTTCCTCAAAGAATGTGGAGAGGATGTGCTTAAATTTTATGTAATTACAATTTCCTAAATGTGATTTTTTTTTTCCTGTTCTATCTATAAGGCTCCATTTGTCTGAGGATGCAGTGCAAACCTCTTAAAAATTTATGTAACATTTACAGTATTTGTAAATCTTAGTTATAATCAGTAGTGGCTTTCTCTCATACTAATCTTAAGATTTGTGAGTAGTAAATCAGAAGGTACCCATCTTACATTTCAGCACACCTCTCTTACAAAACACCTGAATCTGCCTGTTTTAGCTGAAATAGTAAGTCTTCAGTATACAAGTCATAATAAGCACTTGTGTCATAGATAACCTTGGATATTGGAAAATTTTTTTTTTAATGGTGGCTTTTGACATGATGTTCTCTGTTATTTGAAGCAAATTGTTTTAACAACTCTGTCCCTTTTTTTCCCCTTTGTGAAAGGAATGCAACGGGGGGTTTTGGAGGTGTTTTTACTTATTCTCTCTTTTTCTTTCAGAAGTAGCAGAAATTACTAAGCTGTTCAAGGTTAGTGAAGAGAAACAATATTTTCTATTAGACATGCTAACATAGCTGGGGAAAAAACAGACCAACTTTTGTACTTACAAGCCTTTCTTTGGGTAATATTTATAGGTCATCTTGGAAATACAGAGCATGTCTGTCAGTACTCACTTGTTAAAAAATAAGAGTATTTTAAAATATCAGGAAGAGGCTGAATCTCTGACACATCTTATTGTGCACCTAGGAGTCCATGAAGGCATAGATCACATACATTCAAATAGATAGACAGATGAAATGTTTAGTGCATTCCTCTCCTCAGCCTGTGTTTTACTCAGTCAAAAAACTCTGCCACACTGTTCCTCTGTTTTAAGACAGGCTTTCCTTTCCTTGAGTCGCCTTGGCAGCCCTCACCCATGCCTGCTTCAGGTCTAATGCGGCTGATTTGGACATTGGTGACCAGAGGCGTGTGTGGCATTGCAAGTAGAGTCGCCACAGGAGAGGAGGAAGCCTGGCTGCCTTTCCTCAGCAGTCACTGTTTGATACATCCCTGGGGTTGTGATTGCCTTTTCCACCATTCGTCACACCTCTGTCTCCACTATCAGTCAGTAGTTGATCAAAGCATCCACGATGTTCTCTTCTTCCACAGCCAGCTCCCTCTCCAGACTGTAGCTGCACACCTTCCAGTCTGTGTCTGCGCTGATGGGTGGGGCTCATGTCACTGGCTAGAAATGCTCTGCTCTTTCATGCTGGTTCTTGCTCTCCGAACTTCAAGTTCATCATCTTCTGTCATACCCTGATGCTTCTCTCTTCCCATTCCCAAATAAGCAAGAGTCATCACCACATTTCATTAGCTTAGCTGGAGCTTCTGGAAAACACAGATGTAAAAACCACTGATGTGATGTCCTGGAGATAGGAAGCTTAACAGTGTAATCAAAGTAGTTGGCTTCTGCATCTGTGACTTCGTAGCCCCTCCAGCGTATGTCGCCATGGATGACTTCTTCTGTAACTGATCCCATATTCAAGTAAGCCAACTGTAAACCCCCAGTTGATTTCATGGGGCAATTCACTGTCCCCGCACTTCATGTACTTTTCGGAGTGCAGCCTGGTTAGCTTGTTTCCAGTATAGTGCCTCAATGGTTCTTGTCCGACCCAGGGCATTAAGTGGCTTTCCCTCTGACTGAGGTATATACTTTTTGAAGCTGTATTTATAAATCCATTAATTTTAATTGTTTGGGAGCTCTCATCTGGGATTTCATTATGTGAATCCCTACCAGCAGGTTTCCATGAGGGCCCTTTCACAAGAGAAAAGCCATTGACACTGATAGTCAAGGGTTCTTCAAAATTAGCTCCCAGTGATGTGCATCGGTATGTACTTACACTGTTTCTTTGAATAGTAAGTAAGTTGCTGCTTTTTTTCTTGCTCCCCAGGGCTTCTTTAAAAAACAAAAAGGAAAAAGAAGGAAATCTGTAAAATTTGTCTTCCTCTGAATTCTCTTTTTATTTCGAAAGGAATGTTTCATGCTTTTGCAAAGGGTGTGTGTGTTGGAATCCCTGTTTTCTTTACTTTTTTCCCCTCTTCTGTCAAAATTCCATCTCTGTTTTCCATCAAGGATATGTGAAAAATATTTTCAATATATATCGTTTAATAGTTTCCTTGTTCTTATACTAGTCCCTAGGTATCTGCTGCTGGCTGCTTTTGGAAACAGGATACCAGGCTAGATGGACCTTGGTCTAACACAGTACAGCTGTTTTATTTTCTTAAACGCTGAATCATTTGTCAAAAAAAAAGATTTTTATTTATTTACTTGTACGCAGCTGCAGTGGCTCTTGAGAAGCAGAGTCTGTGGTTTGCTCTTGAGAATATGAAGACAAATGCAGAGGTGTACAACAGCTCATCTAAGTAATTACAGAAGTGTTCCTAATTGTAACCTTCTGTCAAGTGCAGAGGCAATGCACGTGTGTTGTAACGAAGTGAGTGACTCGCAAAAAATCCGGATGTTTGAGAAGAGCTGGAGACCACAACAGCAGAGAAAGAGGGCAGTTATCCCAGCTTGCACTCCGGAGGGAAATACAGGGTGCCAGAGGGGAACAAAATCTGCCCCAGTCTTGGTAGCTGTTGTTGACATTGCTCAGGAAGGGGAATAGGAGAAAACTGGGGGAGAGGAGGTGTCCAGATTCCGTAATACCATATAAAAAGTGTACGTGGTAAATATTTTATTAAATAGTCAGTTTAGCAAAACTATAAGAGCCCACAACTAGAAACGTTCACACTTCCTTTTGAAACTTGTTTTAACAGTAATTTTGATCCTTAAATGTAATAAAAAGTTAATGGGTTTTTTGTCGTTGTTGGTTGGTTGGGTTGTTTTGAGAAGCAGACAGAGAAATGTGAACTCAATTGCCTTATGATGTTTTTTTTTTTTTTTTTTTTTTTTTTTTTGTTTTTTCATATTTAT
>VYZQ01039564.1:60531-80478 GCA_013400655.1 Mystacornis crossleyi
GCAGTTTATTCCTTTGTACTGAAGTTACTTGTCAAGGAAGACTGAGATTATTTACTATATTCCACAGCATCTTTTTTAAAAAGGCAAGATACTTGTAATCAGTCTTCTTTAAAGGTATCTAAAAATCTAAAAACAAATGAAACTCTGTAATTGTAAAGCTAATAAAGATGTGCTTGGGGTGCCTTCATGTTTAGTTTCCAAAGCAATCTCTGTGTCAGAAGACATAGTTTTAGAGATACAGAGGTACTCTTATAAAGATATCCCTGTTTGTATGTGATTGGTCTGCCTATGTATATAATCCATTGATTCTCTAGCGTTTGGCTTGTCTACCAATGAAGGGAAATGAGTGCAGCCCTTCCAACCTTCTCCATCTTTTACCTGTGTGCTTGTGATGGATTCAGCAGTGCCTTGGATCAGAGCTTTGCCCTCATAGGGAGATGCTCCATCTGGCTCACAGGTCGTCTAGAGGATCCCTACTGAGTTTTGCGTTCCCATACTGTGTTTTTTGATAGCCTGATACTTACCCTACAGAGCAGCTTATGTGCCCCCAAGACTGGCCTAAAGATGTGAAAACATCTTTGAAAGTAGATCTTCCTTTGGCTTTCATTGTTTTACTTATTTACTAAGTAGCATAGCATAAGGATTTAATAGCCTGAAGAGTAATACTTTGTAAGCGTCCCTGTGAATGAGAGGTAGGAGGTAAATGATAGCTTGTATCAGGTACTGTATCTTTTGGGCACGATTTTAGATTGCACTTGACAAAGAAGACCTAACTCTAGTCTTTGTCTTGCTAGCATGCCAAAATAGCTTTTATTGCTTCATATGCCAACTTTCATGCAGTCCTTGTTGTTTGAGAGAGTCCCTCTCTCTCCTCTGCTGGAAAGCCATGATGCATAGTGCAAGCTACTACAGCCTGGTTTAAATGGTTATAATGTTTTAAAATGTTTTTAATATGTTGCTGTTAAATTGTAAAATCCTCTAAATTCCCTCCCTCCCTCCCTCCTCTCAGACACTGAATCCTCAGTGGTTAAACAAGGGAATTGACTAAATCCTGTCTAGCTGCTGGTTAGTGATCTCATATTTTGACTATTTCTCCTGATGAATGGTACTCATCCATCACAATTTTTCTTCACTGAAAAGCAGCAGGATGGGAAAAAAACACTGAATTGGCCATTTAAATACTTCTTTTCCAGACTGCAATTACAAAGGCTTTTTGAAAAAATCTGAATCAAGATGGTTTCAATTATGAGTAACATCTCTGACCATGCTACATTCTTACCTCTATGTCCTTTAGGTTGAATCTGACATGCCATGATTATTGTAATCACTTTATGATGTGTGTGTCAGACGAATAGAAAATAGAAACAAATGCTGAATGGTTTCTGGCTGTGAAAGAGCCACTCTTGCGAAANCTGAAATTGTTCAGCTTTACTTCAAGGAAGCTGCAGTTCCTCATTAATTCTAGTACTCCATGAGTAGTTAACCAAGTCTGTGTAAGGCTTTGCATTTCCAAAGAGCCATATTTAATTGCCTAGCAATTGGCCTTTCTGTTGCTGTTTTTATTAAATGCTGAGAAAAGTTTTTTGTATCAGACTTGCTGGTGTTTTTGCATTGTTGCCCTGTAGTCTCCAAACTGGTAATTCCACTTGTTAAACTGGGTTGGCTTTTGCAATCTCCTTTGTTGTGGGATTCTTCCTTGCTTCCCCCAGTGCATTCCAGAAATTATTTGCTTGCAGGCAATTCTATTTATAAGCTTGTTTCATTTCTGTTTGATGTTTGAAAAGGTTTTTCATAGCTCTTACCTTTTCTTTGGTTTCTAGGATATGCTATTCAAATATTCTGTAACTAGTTAAAACTGAACACTTTATTTGTTAAATACAGCCAGCCAAGGGAGTTCTTCAGGCATGCATCTCCATTCTTTGCTGTCTCTCCTTCATTGTTCTCAGGATTATAGCATGGGAAAGTGAATAAAGCACGGTCTACAGTGTGGTGGGTGGCTGTAGATATGATGAACCTTCTACTGAGGCCTTCATCCCTTTAAAATTCACTGTGTTTCTTCTTCTTAAAGCTTAGTTGAATTTTAAAGCTAATTTGATATTTTCTATTCATTAAAACTTTGAAACTACCATTGATGAGAAGAATGTGGATAAATACGCACTTATGGAACACTGGGTTTTCAGTGTGGGATGGTAAAGTAAAATAAATAAAAATCCTGTTGATATCTACTGAAGGAGACGATTTCCTTTAAAAGGGTTAACAGCTATTCTGTAATCTTAATGTTGATTTTAAATTAATTAAAATACTTTTTCCCCATTGGCAGTTTATTCCTTTGTACTGAAGTTACTTGTCAAGGAAGACTGAGATTATTTACTATATTCCACAGCATCTTTTTTAAAAAGGCAAGATACTTGTAATCAGTCTTCTTTAAAGGTATCTAAAAATCTAAAAACAAATGAAACTCTGTAATTGTAAAGCTAATAAAGATGTGCTTGGGGTGCCTTCATGTTTAGTTTCCAAAGCAATCTCTGTGTCAGAAGACATAGTTTTAGAGATACAGAGGTACTCTTATAAAGATATCCCTGTTTGTATGTGATTGGTCTGCCTATGTATATAATCCATTGATTCTCTAGCGTTTGGCTTGTCTACCAATGAAGGGAAATGAGTGCAGCCCTTCCAACCTTCTCCATCTTTTACCTGTGTGCTTGTGATGGATTCAGCAGTGCCTTGGATCAGAGCTTTGCCCTCATAGGGAGATGCTCCATCTGGCTCACAGGTCGTCTAGAGGATCCCTACTGAGTTTTGCGTTCCCATACTGTGTTTTTTGATAGCCTGATACTTACCCTACAGAGCAGCTTATGTGCCCCCAAGACTGGCCTAAAGATGTGAAAACATCTTTGAAAGTAGATCTTCCTTTGGCTTTCATTGTTTTACTTATTTACTAAGTAGCATAGCATAAGGATTTAATAGCCTGAAGAGTAATACTTTGTAAGCGTCCCTGTGAATGAGAGGTAGGAGGTAAATGATAGCTTGTATCAGGTACTGTATCTTTTGGGCACGATTTTAGATTGCACTTGACAAAGAAGACCTAACTCTAGTCTTTGTCTTGCTAGCATGCCAAAATAGCTTTTATTGCTTCATATGCCAACTTTCATGCAGTCCTTGTTGTTTGAGAGAGTCCCTCTCTCTCCTCTGCTGGAAAGCCATGATGCATAGTGCAAGCTACTACAGCCTGGTTTAAATGGTTATAATGTTTTAAAATGTTTTTAATATGTNCAATTATGAGTAACATCTCTGACCATGCTACATTCTTACCTCTATGTCCTTTAGGTTGAATCTGACATGCCATGATTATTGTAATCACTTTATGATGTGTGTGTCAGACGAATAGAAAATAGAAACAAATGCTGAATGGTTTCTGGCTGTGAAAGAGCCACTCTTGCGAAAAGCATGAGATCATTATGCTTTTTTTCTTCCTTAAAACTTTGTTTTGGTTTGTAGAGTTTTAGTTGAATGTATTCTTCAAGCCTGTGACATTTATAAAGAATATTTAAACCAAAGTCCTCTAAAGTAGCTGTGATGAATGATTCTCCTGGGAGTAATGAAAACATGGTTCAGCTACGCTGCCAGGCCAGGTGATGAGCTGAGTACCTTCTCAAAGTCTGCATGCAGTTTTGAGGTCTTGGTGGTTGTGTTCTTTTCCCCCAAAGAGGAACGTTCTCAGCACTTCTGGTCTCTCTGCTCCTGCTTGGGAGCAGAGAGGGAGAAGGTAGTATAATCTTCACTTAGAGTTTCTCACTTGGTTGTTGTTGTCACTTTGGCATAAAAAGCAGTGACGGAAGCCTTGGCTGTGCTCTTGGCTCCTGCCTGCATCCTGCCTCTTCCCTCCCAGCACCGAAACAACAGGAAACACTTGACAGAAGGATGTTTGATGGGAATCTCTGTCTTGTGACTCCTGCTCAGATAAGGTGCAGGCAGTGAAAACACTTTACCCACAAAGGAAAGTCATAAATTATGTTGTACTTTGGTTCCTGTTTGCAGAATAGTATTTCAGACCCTGAGCTAGTTTCTCCTGAGAAGCAGATGAGCATGATGCCAAACCTATGAAGGCTTCCAGGAGATGGAGCACTGAAAGTTGTCAGTTTGTCACTGTTGCAGTGGAGCCTGCTTGTCTCCCATAGAAACTTTAGGGGTAAGGAAGAACAAATAAACGGAAGTGGTTCCTTTCTCCGAGTTTGCACATGTTATACTAGATGTTGTAATAACCTGTAAATACTTGATGAACTTCTTTTCCCTACTAAGATTTAAAGGTGGGAAGGTATCATCTTCAAAATGCTGAAGAAAACAAATCAAGGTAGTCTTTGTTCAATTCAAATGGGTCAGTTCAAGTCATGACTTTTTTTTCTTTCTGTATAGATCACTGGGGCTTTGCTGTGGCACTGGGGAGACTTGGTACACTGGTACATGATCCCTTTCAATGCAATTTGAAGTAGAACAAAGTGTTTGCCTTGAAATGATGTTTATGTGCATATAGGAATTATATTCTCCAAAATGCTGTTTGGTAACTCTTTCTTCTGTCAGTGGAGTGCTTCAGCTTTGAACATGTATCAACTCCTTGTATTAAAGTATTTCTGGGTGAATGGTCCAGCAGATTTCATTTTTAACATGGATGTTTTGCTTACTGCCATTGTGTTTAAATACTTTTATTGCTCCATAAATGCTTAGAGTCGCTGTGATCATTAGCCTTTGGTTGGGCGTGTTGATGAGGCACACATGAGTGTTTTATTACCAACAAACAGTGTGCCATCATCATCACTTGGACTTAATCTTCCCCACCACTTTCCAAATAAAATCCTCCTTTTCTGTGGTTTGTAAGTCTCTCAAAATGCAATTATCTGGGCTGAAACATTTCAATTACTGACTCAGAGTGTTTATTTAAAGTTGTGGGGTAACACTTCAACCATCTTTGAAAAACAGTTCAGACGTAAATACCTTGGTTTTCCTTAACTTTTTTTAAACTGGCTCAATAATAAACTTGATTTCTTACTGTTTATAGCTGAACCTTGAGATCCAGCACCAGAAGGGTTGCTCTGATACCAGTAATTCACCTTCTGCTATTTTTGTGAAATTTCATCCAAATTTGGTCATTTTGTGAGTGTGCAAACTCACCATCTATGCATGCCTAGCAGAGGCTGTGTGCACGCTGGCAGGCTTCACGTACACTCAGCTGGCTTCAGACCAAGGACACAGCTCCGTCTGGTGTCAGGTGCTGGAGCAGGGAGCAGGGAAAAGATAAGGCTGAAGGTGAGGAAATGGAGAGGAAGAGAGCTGTGACATGGTGGGAGTTTGGCGGAGTGAACTGGGTAGGAGCCAAGATTTGAGGAAAATGTATTGGAGATGTGCTGTCCAGACAACATTAGTGTCTGCTCTCTTCCAGCCCTGTATTTCCCTGTGCCTCGGTGTGTGCAGGTCACAGATAGCGTTCTGGAGAGGGGTGGCATGTGGAGAGGTCAGGCCTCCACCCAAAGGGTGCAGCAAGAGAGGCAGGCAGTGGCAGAGTTGGCAGGAGATGGCCTCTTGGTCAGGTGTTCACCTCCTCTCTGGAAATCAGTGAGTGGGTCCCTGAAACTGGCATCTTTGCTGCTAGCCGTGAGGTGGGTGGACCCCCAAATCCCAAGAGCGGTAGGTGTCTAGTGAGGCATTTGCATGTGCCACATGGATGCAAGGGCAGAGTGAAAGGAGGACAGACACCTGCAGCCAAAAACTGCAGGCACTTCTCAGCTCTTCAACCATATTTGGTCTCCATTTATTCTGTGTAGACTGGGAGTAATGCTGTCTAGGATCACAAGAAGACTGAGAAATCCATTAATAATTTTAACAGAGCCATTCCTAATGTGATCCTGTAGAGCCAGCCCTATGCATAGGCCCAAAAGGGAGTGAGTAGCTTGCATTCAGGCAGGAGGTAGGTGAACATGTGTTGGAGTATTGACAACTGACTGTCAGGATTAAAAGAAATACCATTTGCTGTCTGGGAAAGGCTGTGCAAAATAGTAGGTGTGGTCACATAATAGAGGTTGGTATCACTGCATCTACCCATGGCACTGATGAAGACAGGTACCGTGGAGATTGTCAGGGTATTCCAATGTCATTGCTGTATAATAAATGGTAGGGAGTCTAGTGTGTGCATTCCCCCCAGAGTCATGGATATATGCCTTGGAAAACCTAGAGGCAGTATTTTAATTTGAAATTAACCTAGAATTTTATTTAGTCAGTGCTGAATCTGTCTTAAGGATGAGAATAATTATCTGCTCCTTCAACACAGTATTGAGAAGGTATAAGCACTCTCGAGATCACAATCCCATATTCTAGTACTGGAATGAATATAGTATTCAGGGGAAGTAATAAGACTTCCTAATGTGTCTTATCTTTTCTCATAACCATGATTTAGCTGCCTAATTCCGTAAGCTACCATTTGAGATAAATGTAGCTGCATTATATTTCTTGCTATTTTTGCTAGATCTTCTGGAAGCTTCTTAATACCTGGTGGAAGGTGATAGATAGCTCTTCAGCAAAAAGAAAAGGATTTTTGTTTGTTTGTTTGGGTTTTTTTTCCGCTTACTGGAATGCCAGGGTTTCATTCTTTTTGCCACTCTTCTTTCTCCCCCCTTTTTTTAAGCTGATTTAGTTTGTTAATTTTCTAGCTATTTCTCACTTCTAACTCTTATGTCTTGCTGCTTCAGAGCAGGGGTCTCACTGCCCCTCTTGCTAGTAGTGCTGTTTTCCCCATTCCCTGAAGAGGGAAATTCAAGGTGTGTCAGACAGCAAGAAAAGATAGAAAGTAAAATGTTTCACTGATGTTAAGAAACCAATTCCCAGAAGTGGAGGAGCATGGACTGGGTATAGAAAAGGCAGGGAAAAGTGCCCTATTTCACCTTGGCTTTTCAGGTCAGGTACACTTGGTTGCTCTCTGTAGGCAGCCCCACAGTGATAAGGTGTCTTGTAATCTCAATAACTTGTTTGCTGCTTCTCAGCAGTTATAAAAATTAAGGATTTTATGTGTGATTCTTCCTTGAAAATGCAGATATATTCATTTTTAGAGTTTATGTCTTTAATTTATGTTTTCAGGAACTTTCCAATCAGTTGAGAGCTGGTGTCAGACTCCAGCCCTTGCTGGCTGGTCTGAGGAGCAAAGCTGATGATTTATTAATAATGCAGCTGCGGTGTCAGCGCTGCTGCTGAGCGTGGGTAAACACTCCTCCTCTGCAGAGGGACAAGACTCTGTACTTTTCACCTCTGCAGTTATGTAAGGTGTCCTCGGCGATCTGTGTTTTGACTTGGCCCTTGCTTTTTCCATTTGTTTGCAAAATGCTTGGCCAAGGAAGTGTGAAATCCCCGGCAGGGAAGAGTCTCAGGAAGCCCCAGCTGGACTGGGTGCCCCACCAAATAGACAGGTGCAGGGTGGCCTGGCCAGTGAGAGCATATTCCCAAGGAGCAGCATGGGGACTTGCCAATGACACATCGGGTCACCTGGTGGCAGTTCAGGTGGGCAGTTCATGCCCACCTGCTGGGCATCCCGCTTGAGGGCTGAGGGCTGTGATGTGCTGCTGTCCAAGGCAGTCACTTGCTTCTGGTGTACATTAGGTCTGCCCTTCTCTGCAGTACACCAGTGGATCCCTTAGTATGTCAGGGACTTGCTGCGTCATACCGATGACCTTTTCCATATGATAAGACTCTTCCAAATAACAGGCCTTTTCCAAATCACATTTAATTCACTGCAACACTCAAATGGGACATCTTCTCAACACTCCTTTGGCCAGGTGAATTGCTGTAGGAAGCTAATGTAGTCAGTTTTACAGCACTCTCCTCCCATTTTCTTTCTGATCCAGTCAGTCAGGCTCCTCACTACCAAGGCATATCTCCTGCTCCTTTTTGATGCCACATAACTGGTTTTATGGCTTTTCCTGAAGTGCGTTAAGATTCCTGGCCTGTTGTTGAAGGAACTCTTGCCAGCATATCAGCCCATTGCCTGGTCCTTGCTGGGCTGTTCATTGTTTGGGTTCATGGACATCCCATCAGCAAAGACCTGTCCCCATCACTCACTGTTTTCTAACCTGGATATGGTGGAGGATATGTGGTATGGACATTGGAGGGTGAAGTCTGTATGCTGAGCCACAGTGGCTTTTCTTTACAGGCCACCGAGAGAGAAGTAAGGTGTCTCAGGGCTTGACTGTTAGTTCTGCAGTTACCCTTGCCTACCTTCTCACTGCAAAGTGGTGTTTCCAAACCAAGGGAGTGTAATCTAAGTCCTGTTCATATGAGCAAGCTTGCGTTAAAGTCAGCGTATGTCTGCTTGAAGGTTTTTATGGGAATTGGAAAGGAGGTGGGGAAAGGGGTATGTCAGGAAGTGGTGCTGTGCTGTACCCATTGTCTTGTTCAGTGTTCTGCTGTTCTGCTGCACCACTGTTGCCTTTTCTATTGCCAGCTGCCCTGCAGCCAAACAACTTACCTCTCTTTGCTGGGATTAATTCTGGAATGGCTGCTTTTGTCTGCTCTTGAGATACTGAGAAAATTTGAAGAAAATTGCATCTTCTCAAGCTCTTATCTTCTGCTTTTACAGTTCAGTCAAGTTAAATGTAATGGTGGAGTATGTTGTTTACCAGCAAAAATCTGTGTCACCTTGACTTATTTTTTGGTCCTGCCCACAATTTACACAGCTCTCTTCTGTCTTCCACGAAAACACTCAATCCTTGAGATGAGCAGGTGTGTTAAAGCTGCCCAGCCATCAGTTAACGGTGTATAATGCTGTATCCTGAGACTATAAAGGTTTTAGACATTTTTTTCTATTATGCAGGAATCACGGAATATGCTGACTTCTCTGGCTGGGCAGAGTTGGAGGGCTTAAAATCTCTGCTCTGCTATTAAAACCCACCTTGAGTCCCATGTCAGGCTGCATCCAGTCCTCCCACGGGGGGAGCTGTGTTTGTTGGAGCCATGCACAAGACAGCTTTGCACCATGTGAAGACTCGCACCAGCCATGTAATAAAAATCAGACATTTGAGGAATTTTATCTAAATAAGGTTATGCTTCCCTCTGCTTTCTTTATGTTCATTCTGTTGGGTTTTTCCCTTATACTATCTGTTGGCTGCCTCTCATTCAGTGGAAGTTGTCTGTGTGCGTTAGAGTGAAGATTTATTTCAAGGATTGTCCACAGTTGCTTGTGGTGTACTACTCATCAATGCTGGTAGCCAAACTTGAAGCTAAGATAAAAATAACTGGTTGATTTTGAGTGCCAGTGGAGGGGGGCGGGGGGGAGATGGGAAAAGCAAATCAAAAGGAGCTACATAATTGGAGAAGAAATAATCTCTATTGCCCTATTATTCTCAAATTATTTTCAAGGCAGTAAACACAGAAATAAAATAAACTGATATTAAACTGTTGTCTCTTTGCCTGAATTTTCTTATTTGTTAGAGTAATCTCGAGGATGTTTGTCAAACAACTTAGAATTTCGTAAATGTCTTTTTTTTTGGTGTCTGCAATATCTGCCTGAGTTCTTTGTCTTCTGAGCAATTTAATATTGGGTACACTTCCCTTGATATTGCAAGGCAAATTATTAAACCATCCTCTATAGCTATGCTCAACATTTGTTTGAAAGAGCATCTTGAGAGACTCAGAGCTCTTTGTGCATTGCAAATGTGCTCTTCAGTAGAACATTTTGTCTTTTTCCATTTAAATAAATATCTCCTATTAAGCCTTTAGTGGTAAGACTCTTACATCATTTAGACATTCCATCTTTTTGTAAGATTTCCATTTTTGTTCAATATTTTTCTATTTTTTCTGTTAGTTACAGGCAGTTCTTGTTCTCTACTTTTATGAATAAAATGATCATTTTTATTTTACCAGCTTTTAGTTTCTTACAAAAAATTGAAGTCATTAAAAGAGTAGCTAATGGGTTTTCTTAGGTTGTTGGAAACTGAATCAGGCTGAAGTCACCTGAGAGTTTTTTTCCTTCTCTTTCTTTTCTACCTTAAAGTAGGAAAGTGAATTTGCCTTCTACTTTTTCTTGAAATGGAAGTGTGTAGGTGCGTATAAATATGTATGCACACTCACTAACTTTGGTGGGTGGACTTGCAAGGTGGCTTTAGAAACACAGCACCAAGTTCTAAGCAATGTTTTAAAGTTGTTTTTAAGTTGTTTTTGTTGGTAGCTTTTGTCTGTTTTTTCCCAGGAAAACAGATCCAAGAGCTGAACCATTTCAAGTGTAACATAAGAGATGCTTGTGTTGTTTGGAAATACATTTTTTCCTTTAGGTCTTTGTGTTTGTAAGATGTATGGCAAATAGTAAAGTCTGAGGTATTTGAACTCTCCATCAAAATTCTGCTTAGGCTAAACAAATTGTGTTTTCATAAGCATACATATTTGCAAGTCAATATACTATAGATGTGAAAGTATGCAAAATTTAAAAAAAAATTGAAATTCTTTTGTATGCCTTAAGGAAAAAATAAAATGCTACACTGCATTTTTTAAAATCTCTGACTAGTCATTCTTAAGGCTTAACTAAATCCCCTAAGTCCTTGGACATATGCATAACTCTATGAGCATGTGTAGTCCTACAGATTGTGTGAGATGGTGCATATTCACAGCAAGTGCAAAGGGAATACTTTAATGGAGCTGTGGTGTCTGGTTTTTTACTTCCTGAGTGAAATTAGGAAGCAGATTGACCTGCATAGGAAAACTGAATTCATGGGTTGTGATGTTAGATGGAAATACTTTTTAATTCAGTCCAAACTGACGTCTGAGGTTTTTCCATGAGTGTTGAAAGTGCTGTTGGTGATTGAACTCTCATGTACTAAAATACGTAGGGAAATGCATGCATTCAAATCCTGTAGAGCAAGAGGAATCATCCCTCTCTGTGTATGAATACACAGTATTTTCTTCAGTGTTTGGGGTTTTTTTGTCCCTTTTTGATATTGCTGCATTTGAAAAATAACTCTCAAACTGGATGTTTTGGGCTGGTAGAATTAGTGTGACTGTCTATGCATAGGAGCAGAAGCTTAAGTTTCTCAAAATACCTGCCCTCCTATTGACTGGGTCTATTTTTAGCCTCACGGAGCACAGGATTATTGCAATTGAAAAGTTCCTGGTTTATGCAGTACTGAATCTTTTTAATTGATTGGGTGAGGCCACACATGTTCCGAACCAGAATTTGCTAAGGAGGAACCCCAAAGCAGAAAAAACAGCTTTTGCTCTTGGCAGAAACTCTTCCAGAGAGGTATTTATGCCTTAGGTACCACCCCAGCTGCTGACACTGCGGTCTCTGTGGCTATTCTTGCCACGTGCTGCCACCACCCTGGACAGTGGCCTGTGCTAGCTCCTACTCTGCTGGGGTTTGAACAGTGTGTAATATCTTCAGTAGGTGATGTTTAGCTAAGCAGCATGCCCGCAGCTGCAAATGCATTACTGTTTTAAAATGTGTTCTGATCTTTACAGATGTGTGCAAGGCATGCAGAAAACTGCAAGTTTTTTTCGAGTGGGAGAGGTAGTTGTGGCATCAGGAGATCATTACTTCTTAAAAATTTGTGTGTGTCTTTTCTAACTCCAGCAAATGTTTGGCTCTCGTAGTGTCTATTTGGAAACCAGAAAATCTTTTTTTCCCTTGTAGAACCAGCTGCTCAGATGCCTTCTAAAACCATTCATGTCTTGGAAGTCATATACTTTTCTTCTTTTCTCATTAGACTGCATATTTAATCTTGAGAGTTCATACAATTTCATCTACATTTTAGGTTTAGCTTGTTTTCTTAAGGAAACAGGCTTTGCATAATTGCACTGTCCATATTTTTGCCAGCATCATCCTCTCACCCTGATAACTTCTGAATGATGTAGCCAATTTCAAGCAAAGTTGCTAGAAGCAGACATCTCAAAGACATATCTCAAAGTTCTTACTGGTTATGCAAAAATTGGTGTCTGAGTGGAAGAGAAGTACAAAGTTTTACCCTATTAAGGAATAGGCAGGAGCGGGCTCTAAGCCGCTCCCGAGTGTGGTCTGCCAGCAGCGTGCACGTCTTGGCTGCCTCTTCAGGACATGGACGGCTTCAGCGAGTTATAATTATCGTGTGAGTTGTTTCCTGGGCTATAGTTAGGAGAGGTGGAAGGGGGCTGTGGGGGAGAAGGAAGGAGGGAAGTGGGGTAAAGTAGGAAGCTGGGAGTTTATGCTGAACTGAGGTGGGTAGGGGAAGCTGGTGGAAACACCCTGGGGAGCAAGGTTTGGAACAAGGGACAGACACCTGCAAGGCAGCAGGCCTCCCACTTGCTGCTTCTCATCGGATAACCTGTCTTTTAAAGGTGTGTCACATGTTAGGCTACGCCGTGAGGTGGGGGAGTCATGCTCTGTTATTTCCCGCTAATAGCATCAATAAATTGCCTGAAATTCTGTAGCCGAGTGAAGTAATTCTGGAAGCTTTAGTTGATTCTTGCCTTAAGAGATAGAAGAAATGTTGTTTTGCCTTTTTTTTTCCTGTTCAAACATCTTACTTTTTTGAAATATAAAGGTAATTTTAATAACTAAAAGCTAACTCATTATTATACATAAGCAATTTCCAAGCTTGAATTAATTATTATTGTTACTATTAGAGCAAGAGTAAAATACTGAAAGAAGTTGTGAATTTATGAAATATTCAAGATGGAGAGGTAGCTGCAAAACTTGTACACAGGAGATGGATTCTTAGTGTGTTAACATGCGAAGTTATGGGGTGTTATGTTCTACATTCACCTCATTTTGCTTATTTTAAATTTAAAATTCTAAGCACATATGTAGCTTTTTAATATACTCTAGTTTGTGGGCTGTCTTGTGGCATTGATCTTAGACAAACTACCGATTGTTCTTAATGGGAAAATCTATTGATTAGAAAAAAAAGCCAGTGGTGTGACATGGCTTGTTAAGGGATGTGTTTTTAAAATTAAGCCAGTCGGGCAGCAGCTCCCAAGACCATTGCCCCTGCAGAAGTGGAGCCTCTCTTTTCTGTGCCCTGGTGTTGGGCACTGAAATCCATTGAGTTCCCGGCTCCTCGGTGCACCCTTTCCCTCTCCCACTGCTTTACTGGAATGAAATCTCTGGCACAGCCTGACGCAAGCCACGACATGTTCCAGTCTCGGTAATTAGCAGTAGAAAAGTAGTTTTTCTGTAAAACTTTCTACTACCTGCCTGAAATGTGGTGCTGGGCAGCTGCAAAGGACAAAGGCAGAGAAATAAAAGGTCAGAGTTAGGTACCACCCTTCCAGGATGAGAGGAGTAACAGATTGCTGGGAATGTAATCTGATGTCTGTTCATTGTTCCTATCCATTGCAGATAAGGAGACAGCTCATTGAAAGTGATTTTTTCGCATGAACTCCCATGGGAAGTGCACAACCGTTTATGATGTGCTTGTTGATAACCTTCACTTCATGGGTGACAGGAGTTTCTAGGGACCGGGTTTCAAACCAATCTGTCTGTGCCCTTAGTTTCAGGACTGTGACTTATATCTGGGAACAGGTTAAAAGTTGTAAGAAGCAATTATTTTTCCCTGCCACCTGCCTCGTCCTGCTGAATTTGTGCCGTCGTGTGCCAAAGGGACTGAATGTCTGTGGAGCAGCTCCTAAACTACTGTGGTTTTAAGATGAACCTCGCTCCAGAGGCTTGATATCGATGCACCTGAGAGTTAAAGTACCTGATTTTGTCTCTGCATTTGTGATGATGCGGCCTTCTAGCATAGTGGTTTTCTGCAGGAATCCAAAGGGGACTCTTACTGATGGTGACCCAACCAGTATGTTGAATACGCCTGCATGGTGTGTACAGTTGCCTCTTCTGCTTCTTGGTTGGTATGTGCTGTCATGTCAGTTGGGCTTCATATTTGACTTCTTAATAAACAAAAGAATTTTGGGGTCCCATTTGGCTGAACTGATACTACAAGTTTGAATTTTTGTTTGTGCATTGATTAGTAGTTGGGACATAGAGCTTTTGGGAAAAAAGGAATGAAAAATTCCTTATAGGTGTTTTCCTGCTACCATTGTAGGTTCAAAAAGTAAAAAATCTGGTCTCAGAATTTATGTCATTTTGGTAGTGAGGGCTGGATTAATTTACTCACTATTTTCAGTGCTCATTCCACTGCAGTTTATTTTGGGTCATTTAATTTCAACAAGGCTTGATCTGTTTAGAGGGCTTTCTATAGCAGCGTGGCGGGACCACACAGTTCTTTTATAGTACATACGTTCATTGCTAACCGGGAGCTCAAAAAACTAGTAAATGAGGCACAGACACGAATAACTTTAGAGAGGACAGTACATTTTTGTATGGTTGGATTATTTTGAAAGTTTTCAGAAATAACCAATCTTTTGTGCACTGTGGGTTGCTTTGCAGAGCTTGAAGTGGTGGTACACAGTAGCTGTGTGCTTTCAGAGGTAAGACTGGAGGTCTGGCTGAAGGCACTCTTCAGGTTTAAGGTACTTCAGAAGCCACTGTGGTAGAGAGTCGCTCGCAGTCCTTATTTAAGGAACATTTTTGATTCCATAGGTCGACATTTCCGTCAGATTCAGTAGTTTGATATGATTTTGCTGTTTTAATTTTTACATTTACTGTATGAGCCATTCATATACAAAATAGGCTAAGGTAAAATAGAACTCAGTTGAAAACGTCTAAATCAGTTGGCCTCATCAGCCAACAAAAAAACATATGCTCATTGTCTGCACTGAGTCTGCTCCAGTTCAGCATTATGATGGCAAAGGCCACATTTCCTCTGAATGAAAGAGCCAGCCTCCTTTGTTTCCATCAAATTGTGACTATTTCTGGTTCTGCTCATGCCAGCTGACAAAGTAATGTTCCTTTTGTGTAACTCATTAAACCAGGTAGCATTAGTAGATTCTCTCAACAGGAGGAAGGCATGATGGCCTGAAAGTGGCTGCATCTGTACTAGGAGGTTAAAACAGCACTCAGACCATTGTTTCTGAGTGTTGAAACCATTGCTTGTTCTTAAATTTTTAGCTTTCTTGCGTTTTCTGGTCTCTGCTGTTCAGCATACTCCAAGCAGCAGCCAGGGGCAGTTCAGGAAAGGGCTGTTCTCAATAGTTTAATAGTGTGGAAATAGCTGATTGCATTCCCATCAGCCTCGATGCAGCAGAACCTTCCTGAACACGTTTAACTCACTCCTGTATAGCTAGTTATGACATCCTTGTCGCAGATTGGAGGCAGAATCAGCACTGGTTTGGTGTCTAAGTTAAAAGTATAACAGTAACACTAATTTTGGGATATTTGAAGCCTATTGGAAGTTTTGTAGGCGTGTGTCTGTGTGTGTGTGTGTCTGTGTGTGTGTGTGTGCATACACAGAGTCAGTTTATGTATATACTGTGTGATATTCCTGCGCAGGGATCTGGATGCTTTCTTGGCTATAGGAGGATATTCCTGCTTGTCTACCAATAGTAAAGGCCTAATACCAGTGAATGAAAAGTTTAAAAAGCACTTCTTAAAAACATCTCAGTTTGGAAACTTAACTTAGGCAAGTTGAGTGTATCAAATGTGGTTTGACTAATGCTTTAGGCTCTCTAGTCACAGCTCCTAAAATACTGTGATTGTTTATGAACTGTGTCATCAAGGAGCTTCTGATCTCAGTAGGTCCTGCCCTGCAGCTGCACAACATCCTGGTGCACTCTACAATTTCCCTTTCTCGGAGGAAAATATTTCAGTGTGTCTTACGCTGCTCTACCTGTGTTTGGGGTCAGCTTGTACATCCATCTCCTCTAACCCAAGCCACCTCAGAGATGACAGCCCACCCATATTTTTATTTTCTCTTACTGTCTCGTAACTCTCTAAAAACTCCTTTCATGTTGATTGGGAGCTCTCCTTTTGCTGTGTACCTTCAGATTTAGATCCGTGCACTGCTTCTAAATTTAGGCTGTAAAAGTACCGCCTTACTTCTGTTCTTTTATACTTGAATAGAAATAGTTCAAAGGTGTGCTGATGTAATAAAAACAGGAAGCTGGAAGGCAGTGAACTGGAATAAGGGTGAATGTATGAGAGAACACAAGCAGAGAGTGGCAACGTTCAATCCTCACTGCCACGATGACACAATTATTTTTAATATGATGTATTTAAAAGCTGCATTTCAATTGAAGAATGTTTCAGTTTGTTATTCATAATGTAATGTCATTTATAAAAAAACATTTAGGTTATGGTAACACCAGATGCTCTAGCCAAGATGTCATGAGTGGCAGTTCAGGCAGTCTGGATAGTTCTGAGATTATTAGTTGTATGGCAGTGATCTGTGCTTAACAATGAAAATGCTGATTCAAAGCCTTTCTCTTTTTTTTTGCCATGGCTAATAGCTTTAATGATCAATCAGAGGTGGTGGGCTGAGGCAGAGCTCAAGGCCATCAGCTGCTCCCAGCCCTCTACGTAGTTCCCAGGAAACACCCTGTGTTTCGTTAGTTCTTGCTTAGTTTGTGGTGTAATATTTTGCTGGAAGGCATTAAACTGTCATCAAAAGCAGCCGACCGATCAGTGTGACTTCTTGTTCCAGGGTCGCTGTACAAGGGAGAACTGCAAGTACCTTCATCCACCAACACATTTAAAAACTCAACTGGAAATCAATGGCAGGAACAACTTAATCCAACAAAAAACTGCAGCAGCAATGCTCGCCCAGCAAATGCAGTTTATGTTTCCAGGGACACCACTACAGCCAGTGGTAAGTATATTTCTCTGATGGTGTTAATGGTAAGTAAAGTTGAAGACTATACTGACCTGCAAAAGTTCTCTAAATAGTATCAATAAAAATAGTCCCTGTCTGTTTACTTGAGGAATGGTCAAGATGCTAGAGATACGCTCATTTATATTTGTATTTGAAGATGTAATGGAATGTTGCTGTAGGTTTTATTTATTTTTCTTTTATCCCAAAATAATTTGCAATTTTTTCCTCTTTTTTTTCCCCCTTCATGCATTTCATGTCATGTTTGCAAGATTTTTACCTATAATCCTTCTGAAGGTGAAAATTTATATAATAACAGTAATTTGCTAGTAAGTGATCTGAGTAGGAACACAAAGTTTCTCAGGAGTCTATGGCTTTGAATATTATAGTATTAATATGAATATTGAATATTAAATATTATTTAATCCCAATACTGGGAACAAAGGTTAATGGGTAGCATTTTCCTGCTCTATTGAAGTCTGAAGTGTCCAAGGATAAGACAGAGAATTGGTGATGTGTACACTTCACAAACTCAGTGTTTTTTCTCAATGTGATTTGTACGGTGCCTGAGACACTTCATATGCAGGAGGTGACATAGAACTAGAATCTGGCATGCATGAGCAGCATTTTGGATATGCACTGAAATGATCAGTTGCTCTGGGCAACCCTTGCACTTGGGCTCCTCACTGTAGCAAACTTTCAAAGCATGATTTGGCAGGTAATCTTTTCACACATGGCTGCTAATGATGTTTTTTCATTCTAAATTCCTGGTGTAAGGCATCCCACTGGAGTGGGATTTTTTTCTCTAACTTGAGGCATCTGGAGTGTTGGCATCAACTTCTCCAGGAGTTTCCAAGGTCCATTTATAGTTTATCAAAAGACACAGGCACTCCTAATTACTATTTGCTTGGTTTGTTTCAGACATCTGCATTCGGATTAGATAATTTAGTTTTCTAAGTGCCTTTGTCTTTCCATGGGCTACAGCAGAAGTCAAGCGTAGGCATTTCAGAAGAAGACATCTGCATCTGGTCACAGGAAGCTCACCCCAGATGCCTTTTTCAATAATGCCTTTTTATACTTGAAACATCTACTATCAGGTGGGATTGGGAATTGAGTGTCAGGAGTCCCTGAATTTCTGGTACATGTTAATCAGATTGTATCTGGTGATGTTGACCTAAGTTGTCTTGATATTTCCTGAGGTTTTACTTCTTGATTTTTCACCAGAAAAAGTTTTGATGAAGTAATAGATTCCACGGCTTAATACTATGAGAAAAATTGAAGTGGCAAAATTATACTTTTTTCTTCTCACCCATTTCATCATTTGAACTTTACAATTTCATCGACGTAATGTCTTCTGTACCGATTGCTGTGATAAAAATGCCAGGTTTTATTTCTCTGTCTCACATAAATTGCCAGATTAAGATGACTCAGCCTTGACCAAATGGATAAAAAGTGAAAGAAAATTTCATAGAAGTCATTTGACATGTGGATTTATTCTAAAAATTATATCTGATACAAAGCTGTTATTTATGTATCACATAACACATATTGTCCTCAACATAGTCAAACCATTGTTTCATATAAATGTTCATTATTATGCTGTTCAGAATTTAGCTCATGTTTGACATATAAACTGGGTTGTTTGATATCGAGCAGATTTGATCGCTGATTAAAATACACTTTTAAGGGCCGGTAGATGCCATTTCCGTACAGTTGGTTATCCTGGTTAATCTGCCTGCTTGGAGCATCTTATTGGTATTGTCACATCCATTTGCAATTTAGTAACTGGTTCCAAAGACAAAAAAATTGCAGAGAAAATCAAACCCAAACAAAAAAGAAAAAGAACACCTTTCAGCTCCTGTGTTTTCTCTTGCATATTTTCTGTGTACTTTATGTCAGGCAGGCCACCTTAATAAGAAAGACACTTCTCCTTTGTTAAAGTGTTTTGAAGTCTTAGTGTTGTGCTGTTGTGTTTCTAGCTGCTGGCTTATTTGGGAACTTAATTTCTGACAAAGCTAATCTGAGATGTGTCCTGTTTTTCTGCTCAGTTTCTCCTCATTTATAATTATAGCTTCACTCTCTGGCGTAAACATCAGCTCTGCAGAACTAAAGCACTTTCCAGGTCTCAGCATGGTCTGACCATGGTGATGTTCTGCCTCCACCCCCTGTGGAGCTGGTGGTGACAAACCCACTATTCTGCCTCATCACGGCTGTTTTAGCATCACACAAGTGCTCTTTCTTCTGGTCATGACTTCACTGACTCACTGTAGGAAGGAACAAAACAAGATTTTTAGACCCGTATCATTCCCTCCAATCAAAATTTTTCATATGATGAACCAATCTAAGCCTGAATAAGCCCTTTCTAAATATTGTGTCCAGCTGAGATTATAATATTTATTCTGCTTGCCACTGGTGACAGCTGAGCACACAAACGTTTGCAAAGGTGAGTTTTTTCAGTGTATGAGACACAGTAACATATAATTGCAGGAGGTGGCAAAATACAGTTTGCAAACATACTGGAAGTTACATGCCAAAGAGCTCATTATATGTACTTTTATTAGAAATATGGCTTTAATATAGTTAATAATGCTTCACCCATGAAATCTGAATACTTTGAAAAACAGCCTGTTTTCCCAAGGAAAACAGGTATTGAGAAAAAGCAATAAAGTCTGTGTTATTTCTACATTTAATTGTGTAAATAAGCCTGCAATGTAAGCTGGACCTCCACAGAGATTCAGGTTCAAAGTATGACTTCCTTTGCATCACCAGACTCTTTCCCAAGAATAGAGTTACAAAGGCGGTTCTTTGTGTGCTGCTGGAATGTATTATGTGATTAAAAGAAGAGAGGATACTGTGTGTCTTGCCAGCTGTTTGAAACTTTTTCATTAAGAAAATTAATCGGTGCCAGAAAGAACAAGTAAAAGACAACTAGCAAGGTATTGATTCAGGGGCTTATTTTCACCTGGGTCTGTCTTTTCCTTTTTCAGCCCACATTTCCAGTGGGTCCCACAATAGGAACGAACACGGCTATTAGCTTTGCTCCTTACCTAACGCCAGTAACACCTGGAGTCGGCTTAGTCCCGACTGAGATCCTACCCACGCCGCCAGTCATTGTTCCTGGAAGTCCACCGGTTTCAGTCCCCAGTTCAACTGCTACCCAGAAACTCCTCAGGACTGATAAACTGGAGGTACTGTAGACACCACTGTGACTAGAAATACACATCCTCTGTTAGGCTGTGTAAAA
>VYZQ01039564.1:80514-105617 GCA_013400655.1 Mystacornis crossleyi
TAGAAATGAAGCTTGAATTTAGTTGCTACAGATTAAAAACTTGTAAGCAGGCAGGATTTCTGCTCTTGCAGCCAGTGGTAATTAAATACTGTTATTCTTTAGGTAGTGTGTTTGCTTATATTTAATACACAGACATCAACATAAATTTTCACCTTTTGTAAAGCTCACTGTCTCAAAAAAACCCTCAGATATACATGCCTGTGAAGGTATGCCTTGATGAAATATCTAACGAGCATATTTTTTATTTCAGTATTAATTGTCTTGGGTTTTCTGCCCTGATAATAAGGGAATTTTTTAGCCTTATGGATCAATATTAGGGGAGTGGTGTAGCCCTTCAGCCCTGAGCTGTCAGTGGTGATGTCAAATATTACCAACCCTGCAGCAGGCTGAAGGGATGAGCCCCAAATATGTGCAGAGCCTTCCAGCTGTTGCTGGATCACTGTGTGGCTGGACTCAGTGGAATCTGTGATTCAAGTACACAAGGAGGCCAAATGGCTCTTGCAGAAATGACTGTCCTTTCCCAAAAGCCTAAGCACTAGTGTCTAGAGCACGTTTCTTCTTAGGAAAATCAGTGTGTTCATTCTGCCCGTTTTTGAAAATTATTTTTAAGTAGGCTCTCAATTTTGTTTGTAGACTCCATAAAAAATACAGTGCATCTGATGTGTATTTTCCCTGGGTTTCAGCAAGAGGAACTCCTTCCCTACCAGTCAACCTGCGAAAATACAAAGTGTAGTCAGAAAGAGACAAAATATTTTGTGATTCCCAGCTAGTTTTGCAGGAGCAGTTACATGAGTAAGTAAGTATCCTTCCCAGGTGCTTTCTAAAGAGGAAAAAGGAAAGGCATTTGAGAATGCTTCTGTTGCATGTTAAGTTCGTTTAGCCGCAGTACCACAGAGCTACCTGAGGAGCCAAGAACAGAAGGGTGAAATAGGTGCACTCCCCTCACCCACCAAGAGATGAAGGGTTTATTAAATTGAATTTGCTGTAAAACTTGAACTAACTGGGGAAGGGGGCAGGTCTGTCTTTTAGGGGCATGGGACTTTCCTTGCCCTTTCATGTTGCACCAAGCTCTGGCCCTGCAACGTGTATTGTTTTGCACGTAGGTGTGCAGGGAGTTCCAGCGGGGGAACTGTGCGCGTGGAGAGACTGATTGCCGCTTTGCGCATCCGGCAGACAGCACAATGATTGACACAAATGACAACACCGTAACCGTGTGTATGGATTACATAAAAGGTCGTTGCATGAGGGAGAAATGCAAGTATTTTCACCCTCCTGCACATTTGCAGGCCAAAATCAAAGCGGCGCAACACCAAGCCAACCAGGCTGCAGTGGCAGCCCAGGCAGCTGCGGCAGCTGCGACTGTGATGGTAAGTGCTGGCATGTATGGCTGCCTTTTTTTGATGCCTATTTTGCTTCAATTTATTGCTGTTTGCTTATCCTTTCTTTTCTCTTTTGCCTCTATTTTTTTTTTTTTTTGGTGAAAGATAAGAATTTATAAAATTATTACTATTGCTTGATGGGAGGAAGCACTTTCTTTTCTTTATGCCCTTATTTTAATGCTGTATTTCTATTCAAGACAGTGAAGCAAATGACACTCTATACCACTTCTGTTCTCTGCCTTAATTATATGTAAATTTGCCCATATTATTTCCAAACAGAAACAAAACTGATAAGCTTCAGTGTTCCCAGGAAAACAGGGACACGTACGCTGTTTTAGCTCTTTGACGGCAGATATACGTGTGGAAATTTGGAAGAAAAGCAGAGAGAGTGTTTGCTTCAGAGATCAGTAGTGGAACGGAAACCTGCACTGAGATTCAGCACAGTCCACTTTAGAAATGAGACAGACAGCCCGCCAGCCACCATGGTCTCACTGTGTTGGTAGCGTAGAAAAACCAGGACACTCATCTGATCTACCATTAGTGCCTGTCAGAGGGAAAGAGCTGCCCTCTGTAGATCTACAACTATCCCCAATGACTAAAAAGTGTTGCCTTTGTATTTTTTTGAACTTTGGTTAGATGCATTTGTAAGCCTAGAGACTTCTTGCCTCTCGTACTATTATGGGCCAGTTACTTGAATCATGGGGTTTCAAAGTAGTAAACTATAACAGGAGTCATTAGAAAAGAAACGTTGTGGCTACAGTCAGAAGAAAAGAGAGTGGGAGCTTTTATTTTCAGATATTTTTACCTCTTACTTAAAACTGTTCAGACAAGACAGCCCACCCCTTCACCAGGATTGGATCTCTCTTACCTACCAGGTAAGAGAGTTGCTACCAGGAAAGTTGATAAATTTACAGTGGTATTGATAAAGTTAAATAAATCGAACATGAAGGATCTGACTTGAGAGACAAAACTGCTGGCAACAAATCAAAGAATCATTGTCCTCTTTGCTGGCAGTGGACGAATAATTCAGCAGATGTGGTTTGTGGACTTGTGGGCAGTGCATACAATAGTTATAGACAATACGGTTATTCTCTGGTTAAAAAGCCTACCAGAACACAGTACAGTACATAACTACCCCAAGCTATTGTATTTAAGAAATTAGGAAAGACCAGACTTTTCTGAGGGGCAAAAGGTAAGTTATGCAAGAAAGTAAACCACCAAACAGAAGAATATTTCTTAAGTTTTAATATTCTTTCTCTATTAGCATCCCCAGCCTTTGTTTCAAATTGGATGATTTTTAGTTAAAATTTCCTGTGCTTGCAGAAATTGAATACCATCTGGAAATTAAAGCAGAGAAGATTGGGTTTTTATTCTGATTAGCTTCTGTTGTGCAATATTTATTGTTCATTTAGAGAATGTAATATTTCTAGGCACTGTACTAAATGAAAAAGGAGAGAGATGAGGGGATTAATTTTTTTTACACTTCAGAAATGTCTGCAGATATATATCCTGTGGTTTTAAATAAGGCTTTATTAGAGTTGCATTAGCCTCAAAGCAAGATGAAGCATCTTTGGAAACACAGAATTGAAATGTTAGCAGTCTAGTGTCACAGGAGAAGGCAAAGGGACCTATAATTCAGGGTAACGTTTTGCAGATAAATATGTACATAATATTCCAGCCTGTTTCCCCTGCTTAAGCACGGTGAGCTAGAGGAGACTACCCAGGACGTGCTTGTTTGGCTTACTAAAGTCTCTAAGGATGGAAACTCCATAACTTGACAACCCATTCCATACTTCCAGTAAAAATAAAAGCTTTGTTGTTTTGGTTTTTTTTTAATCTTACCTTTAAATGGAATTTCTTGTATTTAAATTTGTTCTCCTTGCCTCTTTTCCTGCCCCTGGGCACTACTGGCTCCATCTTTACCCTGAAATCAGGTGTTTGTACGCACTGATGAGATTCCCCTGTATCTTCTCCAGGCTGAATCCAGTCCCTTGATCATCTTTCAGGTCCTTTATGGGAGTGTTTTCTAGTACACCTGTATCTTTCTTGTACTGGGATGCCCAGACCTGGACATAATGCTCCATGTGTGGCCTCAGGGCTGAGTAGAAGGGAAGAATCACCTCCCTCTAGCTGCTGGTGATGCTCTTCCCAGTGCAGCCCAGCATGCTGCCAGCTGCCTTTGCTTATGGGGGCACATTGCTGGCTTGGTGTCCACCAGGATCTTGAGGGTCTTTTCTGCCAAGCCTTTGTGGCCCCCAGCGTGTACTGGTGCCTTGTGTTGTTCCTCTCCAGATGCAGGTCTTGATATTTCTCTTCATTGAATTTAGTGAAGTTCCTATGTGCCCATTTTTCCAGACTTTCTAGGCCCCCTGAGCAGTGGTACATCTATCTTGTGTATCAACCACTCCTCCAAGTTTTACACGTCTGGTGACTGGCCTCCAGCTGGGCTCTGTGTTGCTGATCACATCCCTTTGAGCCTGGCACATGAGACAATTGTCAATCCACCTCACTGTTTCCCATTTAGCCCATAAAAATTTGTCTGTGAGGATGCAATAGTGTTGAAATCTTTTGAAGTCAAGAGAAACAACATCCATTGCTCTCCCTTCACCACCCTGCCAGTCTCATCATAGAAGGATGTCAGGCCGGTTAAGCACAGTTTCCCAGTCATAAATCTACGCTGACTACTTCCCATCATTGTCTTGGCTTTCATGTGTTTACAGATGGTTTTCAGGACGATTTGCTCAATTGTTGTCCCAGGGACTGAGGCGAGGCTGACCAACCTGTCAGTCCTCAGACTTTCCTTCCTGCCCTTTTTGAAGATAGGAGTATCATTTACTTTCTTGCAGTCTTTGGGAATTTCCCCCTGTCACAGGGATCTTTCGAAGATAATTAAGAGTAACCTTGCAGTGACACTGGCCAACTCCCTCAGCACCCAGGGTGCATTCTGTTAGTTCCTATGGGTTTGTGTACATACAGCTTGTTTAAATGTTCTCTAGCCTGATCCTCCTCCTCCGAGGGAAAATCCTTTTCACTTCAGACTTTCCCCACTGGTCTCCCACTGCCCTGAAGGCCACTCTTGCCAGTAAAGACTGAGATGGGAAAGATTTTTCAAAACCTTAGCTTCTCCATGTCCTGTGTCACCAGACTGCCTGCCGCATTCAGCAGTGGAAACACATTTTCTCTGGTCTTCCTTTCGTTGCTGAGAAGCCCTTCTGGTTTTCTTTCACATCCCTTGCCAGATTCAACTCCAGGTGATCTTTGACTCTCCTAACATATCTCTGCATGTTCAGGCTGTGTCCCTGCTCCTCCTGAGCCATCTGTCCCTGCTCCCACCTCTTGTGTGCTTTTCTTCTTTCATTTGAGTTTAGTCAGGAGCTCCTTGCACATCCATGGAGGCCACTGCTGTGTGGATCTTGTTTGTATTCCAGGGTACGTTATAGCATACCAGTGTGCTGTATGGCAGGCAAATACTATGCCTTGGATGTTTGATAATTTTTAATATTATCTGTATTTCCTTTTCGTATCCTCTTCCTCTCCAGCCTGTAGCTATTGATTCTTTGGCTGTTAGTTATGTAGATCAAATGTTGAGAAGGAGATAATCTAATGGAACCAAAAGAGGCAAAGGAGGTTTTACTATTAGGATGAAATGAAAGAAAATATGAATGTAGGAGAGCAAAATGAGCAGTTTGAAAGCCTGAAAAGAGTGGGAGACTACATGGAAGCAAGGTTGATGAGTAGATTTAGGAACAGATCAAGCATTCGGGTTGGGAAGATGGTGAGACTGAACTTGCTGGGGAAGATGAGGGGAAAGCCAGAAGAAAGCTTCAAAGTAGGGAGGTGGTGTTAAGAATAGCATGGAGAAAAATTGGAGAAAGGCAATAATAAACAGAGATAATAAGTTAACAAGTGAGATTAGATAAGATCTGTATTTGGATAATAAATGTAATTAACTGAAACACTTTACTCTTAGCAGTGTTGACTTGAACTTGTGGGCTTCATCATCACAGAATGCTGAATACAGGTATATTTCTACACTTCTGTGTAGCCTTCCATCTGTGGTGGAGGCAGAGTGGCTCTGAGTCTGTGCCCCAGGCAGTGGAGTGATGTCCTCTGAGGTGGTACCTGTGGAGGGTACCACACCTGGGCTGCACAGTGCCCTGCTTAGACAGAAGTGTCCGGAGCCCCACTTCAGGCCAGGTGTTTCTTGTTGTGTTTGGGTCTTGGGCCCAGAGAGATGAGCAGATCCTGTAGATCAGGTATGTAGTCCAGAAAAGTGCTAAAGAAGAGACGAGGAGCGTGTTGAGAAGACTTACCCAACAGAGACAGGAACAAGGAATAAGCAAAATGAGGTCTGTCCTGCAGAACACGCTGTTGGCACCTGACAAATCTATGACCACAAGCTGTTTGCAGGCATTTTGTGCCTTGTCCTCTTCCCCCTGCTCAACTTTTGTTCCCGATTTCCACATACTGATTTCAAGGTAGACATAATCTGCATATTCTAAAAAGAGCTAAATATCAGCCTGTGTTTAAAAAACAAAAGTAAAAATTTTGATTTCTTAAGTAAATTTTTCTTTCCTTTCTAAGAGTTTGTAAGGATTATTTACACTATAAAATTTGAAAGTAATATTTTATATGAGAAACTTTCTTACAGAATGCTGTCCTATCAGCCATAAGTTTGAATTAATTATAAAAGTAGACATAAATGTATATGCCTATGTACTATGCCTAAATACTTTCTTTTGCAAAATTAATAATGCTAGACTAGTATCATAACTCATATATTAATGTTGGCTTTTGAACTGGGAGCCCAATTTTACTCCCTGCTCCTGAAGCTAGTACTGAAGGTTATAGCAAAATTTAGAAAGTATGTTTTCAATTCTGAAAGACTTTTTTCCCCTCTCAATGTAATGTGGTAAGTTACAAGGAAAAAGAAAAAAATCTACAAAAATGACCGAGCTGTAGGAGAAAAGAAAAGGAATTAATGATAAGTTAGTGTAACTACATGTACTATGTACTCTTTTGTATTGGCAAAGGAGAATGTCTCTCCTTTTGACCCCCAAATCCATTTAATGATTCACTTCTCTAAGTTAAAAGACACTCACCTTGTAAGCACTGATACTAATAACATTTATAATGCATTACAACTTTCACTAGTGCTTTGTATTTGAAAACGTAGCCTCCCAAATCAATTTTCCCACTTTAAAATGTGACTGAACTAACTTATCAGGAATTCCAACAGGTGTATCCTTAAAACTTTCTGCATCTCTGTGAAGTGTTTATATGATGCTTAATAGTGTCTGCAAGCTGCTGTTTTACTCAACTTTCCTGAATTTCAAACATCTATATTTTACTCTCTTATATGCTTTTAACTAAGGTATAGTAGATGCATTTTTGCTTCGGTACTAATTCAAAATGTAATATTCATTTCTTTAGAAGACATTTTTGTTGTTGTGCATGCCTAGTGTTTTGTATGTTGTATATTGCATTCAGAATATTTTTTTCCTTCTCACCTATCCACAAATGCAATGCCGTTCCCATGACGCACCTCTGCTTGCTGTTTACCTGTATGTTAATTCGCTTGACTCCCATTGGCCCACTGCCATCATGTGCTCGCTGCCTGTTATTAAAAGACTCAGTCGACTGCCAAAGCAATGAAGCGACCTCTCGAAGCAACTGTAGACCTGGTACTTTGACCTTTCACCTTTTGCTTTGCATGTAGCTTTTTTTTTTGTTTATTTTATTATAATTTTTTTTTTCCTTCAGAGAAGCAACTAATGAAATTTGTATCGCTTTACTTTTCAAACATCAACCGGAAATGATTTCATATACTCGTTAATTTACCGGAAGCTCTATTTATCCATCTCATTCTCATACGTAATAGACCGCAGACGATTTAGTTTGGTTCCTAACACAGTTTCATCTTTTTTAAATCTCTCATGAAAAGTCGAATTGAGATAAAACTGCTTTTGTAATTGAAAACGCGTAACGTAATCCATTAATCTGTATAATAATAGGAAACGATATTTAAATTTAAAAATAAAAGAAAATACTTGGCAATGAAACACAAGTGGTTTTTTCTCCCCGTAATATTTGGAAACCTACTTCAAGGCAATGCCATTTTCGTTGCTTTAAAGCAAACGTTTCTTTTCAGTAGTTGTGCTGCTACAGTTCTAGGTTAATAGTACCATGCTTTTGCTACCAATAACAAAATTTCACTCATTTTACATTGCTGTGCTTTGAGTTAATATGCATGGCGAGGCATCTTTAGCCGCTTTAAAAAATACTAAGTTTTTGTATTTATGTATATGTTACGGACAAGGTCTTAAAAATGGCACCATTTTAACTAACTTTCTTATTTACAGGCCTTTCCTCCTGGTGTTCTTCACCCTTTACCAAAGAGACAAGCACTTGAAAAAAGCAATGGTGCCAGTGCCGTTTTCAATCCCAGTGTCTTGCACTATCAACAGGCTCTTGCCAATGCTCAGTTGCAGCAACATGCAGCGTTTATCCCAACAGGTATGTTATATCCACATTGAACCAGTTTTGTCTCCCTGAGGTAGCCTCCGTGTCAGGCAGTTGCACTTAACAGAAGGTTTTATTATGCTCCCTGCCCCACTTGAGGTGAAGTCTGCACAGATGATTGCACATTATTTTAATTCCTCTTGCAAAGGACAAGAATTCAAGCAGAAATTTCAACATGCCGTTAAGATGCTTTTTCACACATTTATAGCCTTGCTCATCATTCTCCAGAGTCTGCCCCTTTTTTCCTACCTTAAATTGGCTGGATTTTGACTCGTATCTGTTTCCACTAACAAAAATGCTGGGGAAAGCATCACGCTTCAGAGATGCCACAGCATCCTCCTGCTCCCTCGGCTGCTGTCTTGCAGCCGTGGGGATTTCCCCAGCCACACACGAGCACCCTGAGAAGGGGAATGCCGGCCACAAGCTTCCAGTCAATACCTGCGTGGAAGCACTGGCAAAACACATCGCTCCTTGCAGCTGCACTGAAGGGCTTTCAGGTATCAGATGCATTTTCGTGGTTTTGGAGCACCACCAGAACGTTTCCTAGCATTTGTGGCTCATAGCTGGGGTTATAATTCTTCATAGGGATTATCTGAAGATGAGTGGATGTAATTTAGATTTCAGTGCTCGTAGCTCTGTGAAAATCAGAGCATTCAGAGATGACTTGACCTGCACCCTGGCTGGTAGCAGGGCTTCTCTTTAACACTGCGAGAGAAGGGATGTGCTGGGTGCTCATGTAACAGTAACAACACAACCCTCTAAATCCTGTTAGTCACCCCCATTCCAAACTTCCCAAAGGAGAATATCCTGCCTAAGGAATTCTGTGATTTCATTCGTAATTAACAAGTTACGTATTTTAGTGTCAGAGTGTTGTCGAGTGTGAACTTCAGAATTGTTTAAAACTACGTGTTTGCAAATGTGCTTGACATTTCAGCAATGTTATTTTAGTTTATAGAAATAATGTCGGTTAAACAAGGAATGAAAGGCAACACATGATGATTTCCCAATCTATCAGCATTCCCATATGTTTTTAAAGATAAAAAACAAACACAGATGGCTTTGACTTCATGGAATTTTTCTATACGGCCTCAGTAACAACCTTGGAGCCTGCCTCCGTATTTGTAATAGTAAGTAATAGCATAGCCTTATTTTTAGCACATTGGTGCACCAGAATATCTGTGGCAGAAAACACACTGACATTTATGGAAGTGTTTGAAAAAAATAAATAAATGGTGAGACCATTTGCCTATTTGGACATGAATGGAAGACTGCTCTGTGCTTAAAGAACATACAGAAATGTCCATGAATTTATTTTACATTGAAACTATGAGAATTTGTACCATGATAGGCATTTTTCCTTCTTAAGCACTCCCTTTCAGGGCTTATTGCTCTTATTTGCAGTTGACAAGGACTTCAAATTAACTACGGAAAATAGAGTAGTTTAAACCATTTTCAGTGAAAAAGCATTTGGATATTTTCCAGACTTTTGGAGTGTTCATGCTTCCTTAAGTAGCTCACTTTTTGTATTTTTGATTGTCCATCCCTCTTTCCAACTAATTGTTGTAATTGTAGTTTTATCTGACAAATTTCTGGTGATAGGAAGGGTGGATCTTGGAACCAAACCTTAAGGGCCAGGTTGTTGACAAGCCCCAAAACAAGTGCATGAAGAAAAAAAAAGAAGAAACAGAGGTATAAGATAGCAGATGGAGCCCAAGCCCCAGAGTAGACAACCTTTCTCAAAGTGATGAACCTCCTGCTCTTTTCAAACACCATCAGCACCAAGAAAGGACATTAAGAAGAGGCATGGGGTATGGGAGGAGTTTAAGAAAGGGCAACACCCTCTGTAAGAATGGGTGTCATGAGCTTTCTGTTAAAGGTGCTACATATGATATTCCCACATTTCCTGGGACGGTTGGATTTGGTGGGTGTAAGGACTGTCATGCAACCCACATCTAAGGAGCCATGCATGACATCATCTGTTGGATTTCAAATGATTATGTGATATTTTCTAAACTGATATAATTTTCAAATGTGTTCCTTGTGTGTGTGTGCGTGTGTGTTAAATTTTAAGACAAGTTTTGCTGCTGGAATATATATAAAACTTACTTGTTTTATATAACTTCTCTGCTTTCTTAACCACTGGCTCCCCTAATAAAAAGTGTGGGGCTTGACTTAGCATGGCTTACCTCCGAAGTTCTGCACTTTGTTTGTTTTACATCAGTTTGATTGCTTTGTCACCTTCTCCTTATTGTTTGGTGAATGATCTTAAAACAGCAGATCTTTTCTCTCTTCCCATTGCTGTTTGTTAGTGTTTCTATAGCCTCTAGAGGAGGAACTTTGTGTATTCTCTGGGGCCTGTTCTTGGGTAAGGTCATTCATAGTCACGCACGTCCTGCGACGGTCCGATAAGGGGCTGCAGTAGTAATTCAGCAGGAATACAGGAAGCATATTCGACTCTGTGTCAAATATGCATGTACCTGGCACTAGTCTCCTTATCTGCTTGCCTTCACCAGCTGGCTGTATGCACTGTACTGGAAATAGGCTGATCTCTTTCTTTCATTTGGCCTTTCCAGAAAGGTTAAACGTGGACTAGGCTCCAAAACTAAACTGCATGGCAGGTGAGCAGTCATCCCACACATCTCTGAGGTGCGCTGGGAGCCTTCTGCTGGAATGTTACACACTTTGAGGTGTTTAGCTTGGGACTTGTCAAGGTACTGTTTCTTTGTGTTAAGAATGGGTGCATTAACATCAAACACAAATTTGGTAAAGCCTCTGCAGAGGAATATTGTCTTAATTCCACTTTAACTTCTTTTCCTGCCACATGTCAAAAAATTGGTGTATGTTGATCTGCGTACCGTGGAGCTGTCTAAATTATACAATGAGTTCTAAAAGTCCCAAATATTGTGATCTTTAACCAAAGATGTTTCTATAAACAAAAACCTGTTGCTGCAAAAGTACTGAGTGAAAGGATAAAATTAATAAGTAAAAAAGTTTATGAAGTATCTTGAATATGTACAGAAGCATGCCAAAACCCACACAGTATATACAGGAGTTTAGTAAGAACACAATCACCTTTTTGTTTTGAAGCAAAACTGTGAATGACCTTACAGTTTCATTTAACTAACTTACTTCTCTGTGGTTATGCTTGAATCTCACTTTGAATGTTAACTCTAAACAGCTAACCTGTTTCTTCCCTTTATCCACTTTTTTCACCTATCATTGCATGACACGCAGGGTCAGTTTTGTGCATGACACCCGCTACCAGTATTGGTAGGTTCCAAATTTCTTTATTGATCTCTTTTTTTATACTGTATATGATGTGTATTCACTTGTTTCAAAAATCCTAGTCGAGATTTAGCCACTGACTAGAATTAAAGGTTCGCTTGTCCTTCTGGTTGACTTTGCAGAGTGTTTAGATTTATAGATGAAAGCTGCAGTTTAGACATGATATCACCTGCTATAACAACTACACTGCAAAAGCATAATACCATGAATTCCAGTCTGCTTTTCAGTTTTCAAAGTTTTATTTCTCTTTATATTTTATATTGTCTAGTACTATAAAATCATAAAATACTGGAAAAAGCCAGCAAATTTCATCAGTGTTTTAAAGTTTCATAGTGGTGTGCCTATTTCTCCTTTGCTGTGTGTTAGAAAGTTTTATCAGCGTTTCCCAGAAATGCCTACTTTGATCCACAGAGGTTCTGTTGAAACTCGTGATCTGAATCTCACTCCTTCTTTAAATATATTTGCAGCTTGAAATGAACATTTTGGGCTTGCAAAGTGGAAGTCCAATGCAACAACCTCTGAGACAGGACAGTAATCTTTCCTTTATTGCCCTATCCCAATGATTTTATTTTTGGGTTTTGGGCCTACTCAGATAAACAGTTAAAATATCAAGCCTTTAAAACATCAAATTAATAATTCCCCCATGAAGATACTGATTAAAATTCGTTCTTAAAATGAGCAATAGCAGTGTCTTTCACAAAATCGGTCGTGCTTTTTTAGATCAAACAAAGTAGTATATATATCAGGATAATTATTATCATCCCTCTCCTGATTTTTGCCTCAAGCAGATGGTAATTTAACTCTGATAAAGTCGAACAGTTATGCAGTGCTAGTAGGAAAAAACACATAAATTGGATTATAAAGGAAGACAGCGAGTATCTGGCTTACTTCAAAATGAAAATACATGAAAATAATTCATTTTTAATTGTGTTTAAAAATTAAGATAAACATTTAACAGTTTTCTTCCCAGTATAAACCACTGGGGTTTTTTTCTTAGAATTTTATTTTGAAGTGCTTTATAGCTGTACTGGGGGAAAACAAATTACAGATGTAACAATCTGCAGGTAACAGGCTATTTTGATAAAGGCCTCATTTGCAGGAGTAATCATCTTCTTAGAGATAACACTTGCATTTTCAGTTGTCCTTACTCTTTTTTTCTGGGAATCGCCGATTGTGTTGACAACCTTCCTTTAATTGTACTTGTAATAAGCTATTTTCCCTTTTTTTTTATTTCTCCGCCACGCTTTCTCGCTTTGCTCTGTGATTGCATGCCATCTGCCGGTTTAACCCATGACGATGGCTTGCCGCTCTTGATATTCACCATGCCAAAAATACCACTTCTCTTACCATAATGCTGCACCCTCCTGTTCATTGCTTCCATGGTTCCCCTCCTGAAAGTACCCATGATGCACAACGCTACGGCCGCCACTGTCTCTGCAGCAACAACTCCTGCAACAAGTGTTCCCTTCGCCGCAACAGCCACAGCAAATCAGGTTTGCTCCTTTTAAAGCTTTCTTTCACAAGATCCTGAACTCTAAATGAGTGCTGAGATTTTTATTTTAATTTTTTTTAAACAAAAAAAATTCTCACGGAGAATTTTTTTTTTTATTTCTGTGTTTACCCCATCAAATTTTACTTTTATTTTAAAGTCGTTTATAGCAAGTGTTTGTGGGACAGGTTGCACTTATTTAGAGTTAACATTTGTTGCAAATAATGATGTAGCTGTGTTTTGTGTTGCGATGTTTGTACCTAATTATTGTGTAATTAACCCAGCTGGAGTTAGAATCACCGTAGTACTGGACTACTTACAAAAGTCTATTATTAACGCCTAAGTTCAAAAGGAAGATCATCACAGGTTTCAAATGTTCAGGTGTGTTAATGTAGCCTTCTCCATGAGGTGTAGAAGTGACTAATTTGTAAACATGGAAGCTGTCAAAAATCACAAGCAGGACAAGGCAGCTGGAAAAAGAAAAAAAAATTGAATGTTTTCTGTACATACTAGTGATCAAAACAGCACTTATGGTATTTATGACTATAACTACTTTATATTTGAAAGTGTATCTTTAACCTGGGAATTATATTTCCCTTAGGAAGGACATTGATAGAAAGAATCCCAAGGGTTATTGTCTGGGGTAGGCTAGGAAAGATGATACTTCCTCCTCGTCTTCTAAAGTTTATGTTAATGGCAGTTTTCATTTTGGTTGGGTTTCCCCTCTTCCTGTAGGACCTAATTCCCAGGGAAGACATATTTATTGCAGCTCGGAGTGTGTAGCTTTGACTCCTCTGTTGGGGCGATTCCCACCCTGGTGTGCCTGGCATCTGCCAGGAGAGCAGTTTACACAGCAGTTGGGTCACTCTGGCTTTTCTGTTGTTTTGGGACCATGCTCAGGCACTTCCACCTGAGATGTGTTTCCCCTCAGTTTCTGAGAGGTCAGATGGAAAAGGAAACAAGCAGATTTGCTCACCAAAAGAAAGCAAAGGGCTGTGTCCCCATCATCTTTCCTTGTGTTGCTCCTTGACAGACTGACAAGCTGTTGCAGACCCAGTAGAAACACTCTCCCATTGGTTCCTTCCCCTCCACTTGCCAAGGACTCAGAAAGAAATCGGTGACAATGTTTTGCTTAATAATGTTATACTAACAGGTTTATTTTTTTTTTACTGTCATTCCCAAAACTATTTAAGTATCCCATGGAAAAACAGAAGTTGCCGCAAGAGTTTATTTTTAATAATTTAGGAAAAATATACTACCTCTGAAATACATCCTACTTTCTTAAAGAAACACAAACCAGTCCATTTTCTTTTTTTTTTTTTTTTAAGGTTCCTTTGCCAACACTGTGACATTTTTGCTTCTAGCATTTTCATCAAAAGAGGGTTGTTGTTTTGTGCTTACTTTTCTGAGAGTTAGCTTGTAAAAAATGCTTGGGGTAAGGATGAAAGTGCAGCAGGCAAATAGTGCGTTTCATGGTCTTTCCCAGAACAGCGTCTGCAGCAGAAAATTGTTTGGTGATATCCAGTGTAGTTTTTTGTTCTCAAAGTGGTGACAGAGGGACTTGAAGATGCCAAGGGACTAAGAGAAAATGGGATGGTTTGGGGAGGGGTTCAGCTAGAGACCCACTCCAGCACAGGAATGCAGCTGGGGCAGCTCTACCACCTGCACTTCTGAGTGCCAAAGGGGCCGACTGTGGCTGAAGGTAGAATAAATACAGGTATGCCTACAAAAGGACCAGTAAGCAGTAGTGTGCTTTTGTTTTATTAATGGGAACATCTTCACGCAATTAACTAGTGCCACTGAGAAGACAGAGGTGTGCCTTAATGCTCTTTCTCATTTAGCAGGATGAGAGGCAGAGACCCTTCTTTCCCAGTACAGATTGTGTTTGCATTGGAGGATTACAGCATTTTAAATTTAACAAGAGTTGTAGAAAGTGTCTGTATTTATCTGGTTGCATATATTTGTGTGTGTGTGTACGTACAATTCCATGCTGAAATTAATGGATGATTTAACAGGAGAATGGGTTTTCACTTGTTTAACTTCAGCCATTTGGAAGTTTGGCATCTAGTTCGTCTGCTTTTCTGGAAGTCTGTGTTAGGGCAGGGTAAATTGCTCGGGAGGGCCTTGCCTCTGTCCGTTGCCTGTGGAATGAGTGTCGGTGTGTTACCAAAGCTCTGCACCACTGCACGTGGGGGAGATGAGTCCCACCTCAGGTGCTCGTTGGCTTCTGTAGCTTGTGCCATCACTGTCTGTTTTTTTCTCACTCCTGTCTTTGTTTTAATCATTTTAAGTCTTTAAAAGCTACTGTAAAGAAACCATGTATTTCAAAGTAGGAAAAGTAGTAATAATCCCTTCTTCTTTATAAGAGATAAAACTCCAAGTTTTCTGTTTATTTACAGCCTCCTAATATTGGAAACAAAGCTACAATGCTAGGAAAGCCCCACAGTAACTCCGTGGCCCAAATTCTCAGTATTTCTTTACCCCAAGAAACACAGCAGGAGCAGGTTATTAACTTTGTAATTAACACGACTTTGTTCATGGTCATAGCATTCTTTGTGTCCTCTTATATGAGTTTAAACTCTCTTGAGTATTTCAGAAAAGGAATTTTTTATTCCCAGCTAGATAAAATTTCCTTTTCTAGTCTGTGCCACACTGCTTTACATATCTGTGAGGTACAGTTTCCTCTTTCCATGGTCTCTACCATAACTTTTTTTTTTTTTTTAAACCTGCAGCCTTAAGCTTGTTCCATTTCAGCTCCCATGGCTTCTCCTCACCATTCTGGGCATGAAAAGAAAGTTGTAGCAGGACTTAATCATTTATCATAATATCATTTGGTTTAGTATTCTGACCTGGGAAAAGATTGCTGGTCTTCCTGGGATTGAGTGTGATGATCCCAGTGTCTTTGAAGCACAAGTAGAAGGGAAAAGTCAACATCCCAAAAGTTACGGAGTCTCAGCTGATGGGCTAATAAAACATAATAACGCCGTTGGGTCCAGTAAATTATTTAGTATGTGCTGTCAGCTTGTATTTTGAAAAAAAAAATCACTCTCTCTCATGTCTTCTGTACATCCTTTCCTTCAGAAAATAACATCAGTAAGAGTTCAGAATATACCGGCATTGACGCACACTGTCAGTCACGCTTGGCCAGCAGCTCCGGGCACTGTGTGTTCGATGTATGGCATGAAGCACATGGCAAGATTGTGTAGAGTTAAAGGCTGTGCTGTGTACATCTGTGCAGGGTGACACCAGATAAGAATATAAGGAAAACTGGGCATCTCTTGCTTTTCCTGACTTACGAAGGTTAGGTTTTAAAAATAATTTTGTAGCAGTGTACTTCAGAGGGGAAGAGAATTGCTTTGGCTCAACACAATGTAAACACACAGCAAAAGTGCTTCAGAAAACCCTATTCTACAAACTCTGATTAAAAACTTACTCTGATGATACAAGAGCTGGTGGTGTTGCTGTTCCCTCGAGGGAGTGCCCCACTCACTGTAGCTGCTAGGCTGTAGTGAGAGGGAATGGAGGGGAGAGGACTTCAGCTTTCCAGTGACAGGCAGCTGGAAAGGTACATGTCCAGGAGCGTTACTGGTCAGAGGTAAGAGGCCCTTCCCCTTTTCCTTCTTCCCTCCTTCACAATTGCTCCAGCCATTCCCGCCAGGATGGGGCTTGAAGCCTCTGCTGCTTCACCTCACTTCAGCAGGAGATGCTTGATGAACTTTCAGTTCAGTTGTTGTTTGGGGATGCTGACAGCGTTTTCTTGGAGCAAAGTTCGGAGTCGAGTGAAGTGATGGTGAGAAGCAGCGTTAGGGCATGAATACAGAGGGTTTGGTCCTAGCTCCCTCTAGTGCACGCGTGTGGACAGAGGTATGTAAAATGTCCTGCTTAAATATTAATACAGTCTTTATCTGTAAATACATACTTCAGAGATCTTTAACAAAGCTTTTGTTCCTCCTTTAGCTAGTGGACTAGCAGTACTCAAGCAAGCAAGGAAACTGTTACCTCTTAGCTTCACTCACAGATAGAGTCACAGAATCATTTAGGTTGGAAAAACCTCTAAGATCATCAAGTCCAAATGTTAACCCAGGGCTGCCAAGTTCACCACTAAACCATGCCCCTAAGTGCAGCAGCTACACATCTTTTAAATACCTCCAGGGATGGTGACTGCTTTGGGCAGTCTGTTCCAGTGCTTGGCAACCCTTTCCATGAAGAAATATTTCCTAATACCCAATCTAAACCTCCTCTGGTGCAACTTGATGCCATTTTCTCTCATCCTATCACTTGTTACTTGGGAGAAGAGACCAATCCCCTTTCAGGTAGTTGTAGAGGGAAAGAGCAGTATTTACTGACTGTTTTTTTAGGCTAAGAATGTACAGTGCTGTAATTTCAGGATGATCTAAAAGTCATATATCTTAAGGAAAATTATTTTGGAAGTTTGTTTCTCTTCTTATTTTGCTGTTTGCTTTATGCTGAAATACAGGATTAGAAATTTGGGGAAAGATTAGGTAGAGCCTACTTGGAGGTGATGATGTTTACGTTCATGGAAATGCAGAAAAATGGAACTTCCTTCACCCTGCATGACAAAGATAATTTAACAGAGGATGATTTATCCTCACATTATTTGAGAGTGATGTTATTCTGACTTTTGGGGCTGAAGTTCAGTTTTAAATAATGGCAAACACCTGCTTTTGGGGGCTTTAAATTTCTGAATTAGGAAGCCTCGCTACTGTTCCATTTATATATATATATGTCTTGGTGAGTCCTGTAAGGATTAGAAGGTTTGAACTCAGCCTGAAATTAAGACACTTAAGTGTTGGTGTCTAAGAATGGGTATCTACATGCAAGATACAAGTTTAGGTATCAATTGTAGACTGTCAAGTTTATCAGCCCAGTCAGATGAAGTCTGGAGAGTAGTCCAACTTGTCCTTCAAAAGTCTCATAGGGCTTGGTTCAGTTGCCTAAACGTGTGTCTAGTGACGTTTGAGATTGTCCTAAGATAACCCTGGATGTCTAGGTTACTCAAGGCATTTTCACAAGCTTGGCAGATGCAGTAGAGGACATAGAGACAAATCTGCATGCTTACAGGACTTACAGACAACTCTGCTCACCTGCTTCTGAACTGGCAGCTGGGTGACAGGCAAGAGACCTTAGCCCAAGTGGTACTAAAACCCTGGTGAGCAAATGACCCAAGCCCGCAGCTGGTGATCACATGAAGTGATCTTCAGGCTTTGCTGGCTTACTGACTAGGTGTGTCACCTCAGTGAGTGTGGTGGGGGATTGAGACACCAGCATTTCTATGTCCTCTTCTGTGCCCTCAAGCTCAGTGAGTGTTTCGGTAGTCCCTGGTTATTAGAGGACAGTTAGCAAATTCCAAACAATTCCAAGTGATGTGAGTCTTGCTCACATCACATCACTTCAGAACAGTACATGGCTTTATTTTTTGTACCAATGAAAATGGGCAGAGACTGACAGTATAAAAATAGCATTACAGAGAATGCTGCTTGAAGATATTACTTAATGGCAACATTATTCTACTGGTTATAAGACCTTTTATCAAGAAGGAAATACTAAAGAACATATCCAAAAGAAAAATGAAATACTTGGAGGCTGCGTCTAAAAAGAAATATAAGATCAACAGGCTGTCTCATGCTAAGGCTTGTGATTATCTGGCACAGCTGCTTTAAATTATGCATCAGCGTTCGCGCTGAATTAGGTGGCAATTATGCAGATATTAATTATGAAATCATTCAGTAGCCTTCAGTTCTGTCAAAATCTGTTAGAATACAATGAAGCAAAAATAAAAATAGTTATGTTCGACTGTCACAAACAAAAGGACAACTGAAATATTTGCCCCAGAATTCAAAAACTAGTTAACGTGTTGTAAAATACAAACATGCCAAACTTCTGGGATTTGGGACGCCATGCGTGGTGGCTCCATCAGGAGGCAGCAGAGCCGGGACGTGCAGCAACAGAGCACCTCTCCTTGCCAAGGTGCCCACAAAGGCAGCACCACTCCCAAGGGAGGAAGATTCTTCTCAGACCGGGATGTCCTAGGGCACTGGCTCAAGCTGATGTCCCCTTCTGCACAAAGGAGAAGTGCCAGTTGCTCCCTCGTGCAAATGTTCCTTGGTGTCCCCCAACAGGGCTTCCTCTCCAGTCCTCTCTAACCCCAGGAGGCCTTCTGGCGGGGCAGAGAGCTGTCCATAGCGCTGCTGGCAAGGCTTTTACTGCCTCGTGTTCCCCTTCTTCCTCATGGAAACCTGCTGTACTTGTAATTGGGGAGAAGAGTAGCCGTATACTCAGAAAATGAATTGAAAAGTCTGGTAAATAGTAGGAAATGGGCTTTTTTGTTGTCGTTTAAAAGCAAGCTTTTGAGAAGGAAGGTGGGCAGTGGAAACAAATGTTATTTACGTCCTTAGTGCCAGCATACAAGAACATTACAAATAAGAGTCTATGCAAAATTCATGTTAGTGGTTTGAAAACCTTTAAATGCAGTTTCTGAGAGAATGAGGGAACAGGTAGGAAAGCACTTCTGCTGGGAATAATGAGTTTCTAAACAATTTTAGTTTGATTTTTTTTTTCTGACTGAAAGTTTTGGTCTAAAAATTCCATGAAATTCCAAGTTAAATGCTCCTGTAGAAAAATCTGTTCTAACAGAAAGAGGGATTTGAATCTGACTTGAAAAAGTCCAGAAAAGGAGACAGAGGAACAGGTTCCATCCTCAGGCACATTATCCAAGGGAATACTTGCAGGGAGCCAGCACAGGGCAGAACAGTGTTGGGCACCCAGCAAGCCCATCTATGGGGCCCTGGCAGTTGGGATACAGGACTGGCCATCTTGCCTTGTACCTGCACCAGGCTGGAAAAACCAACCTAAGTGACTCTTGATCATGAAGAGTCGTTTCTCTAGAGAAGGTATTTAAATAGCAATAGCTTGTAACAGTGGGAAAGGCAAAACTTAAACTGCTTGCTGCCTTTTTCATGCTAGACACACGAGAGTCACAAGTGTCATCTCACTCAAGTTGTCTTGTCTTACACCGAGTTACAGGTAAGTAGCTGTGACTCGCAGTCTCAAGAAGTGAGAGTTTCCAGTCATAAAGCCCACAGCAAATCTTGAGCAGCGTCAAGGAAAGATCCTTTGAATTGCCTTCAAACAACTGATGTCACAGGATATGTGGCAAAACTGTTTTCTAAGGCACCAAAGGAGCAAAGCCAGAAGATTACCCTGGAAAATGTAAAGGAACTCTATTTTAGTCTCATGCAAACTTTAATCAAGTCTTTGTTTTAATAGTATTTTTGGCCTCTTAAGATAGCATGTTGTTTCTTTGTAAATGATAAAAATTTCCAGCAGGCTTGTATACAGAAATTTAGATTGCATGTTCATGTACAAGAAGTCAGTGGGGAAGCAATGAAAAAATCTCTGTTCTGTTTTGGGGTTTTTTTTTTAAGAAATTCTCCCATCATACCCCTTTCCCCTGTATAGAACTAAAACCTGACTTCCTCTGGTATCCTGCTAGATGGCAGTGTCACACAACATCAGCAGTAAGCAAAGGCTTCATTCTTTTATATAACAAAAATCAAAACAGATTTCCCTTTCCTGTTATAGAAATTTAAAGAAAAAGTCTTGATGTTTGATATGATAACTTCTTTTTTTGTTCTTACTTACAATTATTCAACAACTTATACTTTGACAAGTGGAGTAAAAGGCTTTTGGGGCATATATTTATTATTTAAAAATAGGAGATTTTTTCTGACATCCAATAATTTTTTAGGCATTTGGGGGAAAATGAGTTTGTTTCATGGTGTATACACACAGATATGTGAGTCTGTGTTTTTCCATCATAAAATTTTAACAACACAGAGCAGTGCAGAGCCCTAGATGGACTTGTCTGGATTCTGTCCTTTAAAATAATTGCATCTGGACATCTCTAGGTGCGCCAACTACTTTCCCTTGAATTAAACAAAGATCATATTTTTATCTTGGTGTATGATTTATTGCCTACTAGAAATGCCAGTCTTTGTCTTTGAGTGTGCAGGAGACTGCCCGTGTAACTGAACTGGAAATGTAAATATATTTATTTTTGTTGATTGTATCTGTCGTGACTTTCAGCTGAATGCAGAAATTTGCTAACTTGCCTGACTTCATTTTTGGTGCAATATTACCTGCCATGACACACACTAGTATGTGTGTCTGTTTATGTGAGAGTAGTCAGATAAGAAGAAAATTAAGGAAGTGGTAAGTAGTCAAAAGTCAGGAAGCTTCAAGATTTCCTCAGAGAAGTTATAAGTATAGTGAGTTTTATAAAACTGACACAAGGTCTTATGAGTAACCTTGATGAACATAAATTTGGTACTTTTTTGTGTTTTAGTTCAGTTCTGGATGTTGTCTCTTGCTTTGAAGGGAGTCTGAACTGGAGCGCCAGGTTTTGAGAGAGGAGGGGTTTCAGAGTGGTGATAACTGCTGAAGAGCTGGCAGAAGTGCCGACCATGCTCTGTGTGCAGTGGTGCCTTTGCCTAAAAAGGATGCTGTGTTAGCAGTGGCAAGCTCATCTTGCATGATGTGGGCATGCTTGGTGTCTAAAAGGAAAATGCAAAGCGGGTTTTGCTAAAAAAAAAAGGCTAAGTGAGGATGCCAGGGTTGGAGAAGTAACACCCCTGCAGGAGGAATATGGTCATTTCCACAGATAAGGCACAACTTGTGCTTGGCTTTCACTCGTTTGTGTTCTCAGTTTCTCTGTGCAGGCCTATTCTGGCAGTTTCTAAAGTTCAAGAAGAGAAGGAAAATTACCTAAAAGTAGGAGGTGAAAAACACAGATGATTGCAGTAGCTCAGATCTCCTGGAAGGTAAAATTGAGTGGCTATCCAAAACAGTCAGTGTATTGGTGCTCCTAAAATACTACAGCAGTGGTTTTCTCACTCCTATATAGTCTGTCTCCTGCCTCTGCGTGAGTTAAAAATAGATTTTGGTAGAATATATTAGAGTATGTTATGATCAATTTTTAGCACTGCATTATTTATTACTTTAAGGAAGAATAAATAAAGCCAGATTGCTTTCATTTCTGAACCAACTAATCCTCTGTTTCTCCAGAGTGAGTAAATGCTTATTAACTTGAATTTAAATATTGTACATTATTACTTGAGTAAATACCCACTGAAGCTCATAAGCAAGCTAAGGAGTTGGCAGCACAAGTGGCTTTGGTCTCTTCTTTCAGGACCTTCTGACAATTAAATGAGGAAAATGATGCTGCTGAACCCTTGAAACCTTTGGGATCCCATAATTGCCTTGAACTTTTTTAGATCATCATGAAGAGCTGGATTCAGATAAGGCCTTTGTCAGCTTTATGACACCCTGATGGCCAATAGCTTGTGCCTAATGGAATGAAAACGTGGGAGCAGATGTGTCCGCTTCAGCATGGACATCTGACCCTCAGCCATTTCCAGAGGCATATTGTCAACATGTGGGATGGGCAAATGGGGCACACTCAGATTTAGGAAGAGCAGAAAGGATGGAGCAGGACATCAGAATTACTGTGTGAAGGAATGGGCTGTGAGAAAGCCAAGGAAATAGGACCTCCGGCCCTCAGGAAACACCTGATGCCCCTGTATGAGGCGCTGTATGGGCAGGCAGCCATGTGTGGCTCAGACATCCCACCTGTTATGTACAAATCAGAGGTCACCTAATTGATAAGCAAAGTAGACAAATATACTGGAGTTGCATTGGATTAATGGGAAAGCAATAAGATAAAAACCTCTTTTAGCCCTGGATTGAGGAGAGGACCATGGTTAGTGAGTAAAACAAAGCACATATCCATTAAATGATAATATGCTGGGAATGAGAACGAGGTTTCAAGGGAGAAGTACTCCCAAAGGAAAAAGTCCAGGCTGCATTTAATGCAAGCAAGAGTTGGAGCTGGCTCAGCTGTCAGCAGTCAAGACAGGGGCAAAACCTATCCCATGGGACAGTGTTGGTGGGAGCCCTGGGGTGGGGGAGTGGAATGTTTGGGATGGTGCTCCATGGAGGTGCTGCTGTGGGATCTGTGGGGAAAAGGAGGTGAAAAAGTCCATCTGCTAGACTATGTAAAAATTAAATAAGACCAGGCGTACTGATACAATAGAGATTGCTTTCAGTGAGTGTCTGAACATTACTCATCTTTTTCCACTTCTAATTTAAAAAAAAAAAAATTATTTTGAAGAAAAGGAACCAGGCACATACCAAAAGAGAACATTCTAAGAGAAAATGAAAAATAAAGGCATGGAGGCATTTCCCAAAGGCATGGGGAAATATAAATAGTCTTGGGTTCCTTGTCATAGGGAAGAAATACTTGGTGTTACTTTTATTTTTAGAAAGAGGGAGAAGTTATGAGACAGCCTGATATGAGCCGGCTGTCTGAAAATATCTGTCGTTTTTAATGTATACCCCAGATATATCTGACCAGTCTGCTGCTCGTGTGAAAAACATGAAAACAGAAAATGTCACTGTGGAAGGATTCATCTATCCTGACGCAGGTGTCCGAAAGTTAAATACCTTGGTACAAACTGTTCACCACAGACCCTTTCATTTGGTGGAGGGGAAAAAAGCAGCATGAGTTGATAATCTATCTCATGCTAAAATAAGTTGCCTGAGGTAGCCTAGAAAGATGTAAAATGGGTGACCAGCTGAGGCATTCATGTCTGAAATCCTCTGAGATAAATCTTGTTTACAAGAAACTCCTATGACTACATTGCTTTCAAAATGGAAGGCCGAGCAGCCCAGAATGTTTGCTATGCAGGAGTTAATTTTTGGAGGGGTAAGTGCTTTGCAATGCAGAGATCAAATACAGTCTTAACACCTTCTTAAAATATATTAGGGGTTATAAAACACACTGTATTTTGGAGTAATAATTCAGAACTTCTGAAAAAGAAACATGTCAGAGGTAGATGCAAAGTCATGTTTTCCAGCTGATCCACTGTGACAGGTCTTTAGTTGAACAAGAGTTCATGTACACTGAATTCATGCACAATGTTAAATTTTCCCTATTCATCATTGTATAATAAATCTGGAACTGGGAATTGAATTTAAGTCAGAGACTATGAAGAAGCTTTGTGAATTGTAGCTTCAAAACAGAAAATCTCAAGCCAAACAGTGTTCTTGTAATTCTCTGTAATTTGGTCAATTCCATGAACTGTATCAGGTAAAGCAGTAACCTGGGTGTCAGAAAAGAGTTCACAAAAATGGAATTTCCACTTTAATTTAAAAGACTTTCAATTTTACTTTTTAAGTCTTGAGACAATGACTGATCACAGCCTCCTTTGCTGGGTCTGAGGAACTCCCAAATCGATTTATCTGCACTGGTAGATGGTGAGAAGCTGAAACCATTGGCACTAACATCTCTCTCGGTTGCCATTCCCCTGGATAACTCTGCAGAACTGTATCACCCTTATGAGCAACCCTATCTGAATTTCAGGATATTCTGTGTTGCACAAGGGGCTTAATGACCATTATGATCACTCAGAAGCCCAGAAGATAAAGGTCTAAAACAGCCATACTCTGGTAGGAAAGAAAGTCTTGACATTTAGGAGCTGAAAATGTCACCTCTAAAGAGCTGGCAAATTTTGAGGAGCAAATTGCAGAAATTTAGGTTCACTCTTTGTGTTACTGGTTTCAGTGAGGTCTGCTAACTATCACTGGTGCAATGTGAGTGGTTTTGGTCTAAAGGGTAGCCAGCTTTCTGCCACTTCAAACAGGTACCAAGCAAGAAGGCAATGGAGAAGGTACTTTTATCTGTGATTACCTCAAAAAAATGCCCTTTTCTGTTATTAAATCTTCCGTGAGTTACTACTGAAGACTCTTAAGTGCCAGGCCATTCTGCTTCTTACTAGATCTCTTACTGCAGTAGCAGAAGGTATGTTTTCTGGCATGTCTGTATCCACAGCTGTGGACCTTATCCATACAGAGCACAAGAAAATGCTTTCATGCGCTTGACCTGTCGACCTTTGTACATGGGGCAGTGCACACTCATTGTACGGTCTTGTTTTTCAGGGTTTTTTCTTACATATACTATGGTAAAAGTGTTACTACATTACATCCTGTTGCTGTGAAGTATAATGTTATAATAGTATCAGAGCAAACATGACAAGTCGTATATACGTGCATTTGAGATGTAATTCTTCAAAGAGTGGTGAACATGAAGGTGGCTGGACCTATTTACAAGTAATGAGGGAGTGCAGACTCTATGGAAAGTGTTTGCAGGGATGTTCCTTCTCCAGCAGAGCTTCTCCTTTTCAGCATGCAAGTGATGGAGCAATTAGCAGCGATGCAGACTTAGATAACCTCCATCTTCCATCACAGTTTATTGCTTCATTTGTAGATTAAACAGGAGAGGTTCACAGTGTGTTTTCCATGTAAAGTAGTGTAGCATTTTATGTTTCTCTGTCAGACGCAGTGAAAAAAAA
>VYZQ01039567.1:0-16299 GCA_013400655.1 Mystacornis crossleyi
CAGTTTCTGTATTGCTGTAATTTTGTGTTTGCCTTGTAGTCGGTGTGGGTTAAAACCGGAGCCCTGCAGTGGTGGAGGAACTGGAAGCCTCATAAGTGGATGGACGTTCGAGTGGCACTGGAGCAGTTCACTGGGAGCGACGGGATGCGCGACAGCATCCTGTTCATCTATTACATGTATCATGAGGAGAAAAAGGTGGGTTCAGCTGCAGACCCCTGCGAGAGCTGCTTTTGGCAAAGGGAAACCTCTGAAGGGGGAACAGTTTCTTGAAAGGAGGCAGATTATGGCACGCTACTGCTCTGAGGTTTGGGAACCGATTCAAAGGTGACCCCAGGTACCAGCAAACCACAGGCTTTTCGGAGCTGTGCTAATGCTGGGTCAGAAATACCCAGTCAGAAACCACTCACATTGCTGAAACCATCAGTTCTGCACTAATTCGGAATTCTTCTGGAAGTTCAAAATGTCCTTGATTGTGAAGAGCCTGGCTTGGCTGGACAGGGTCTGCACAAGTAGGGTTAATGCCTGCAGGCACTAGGAATCAGAGGTGGTGCAAGGCTGCAGACCGAGTCGCGTTCCCTCTGCGCCAAACACCGATCCTTTGCTGTCCTTGGCAGGAATGCCTCGTTTGTGTGAAAATGCTCGTTCTGCCACAGGTTTGCCTTAAGTCACAGGGTTTTTTCTCTTGTCTTAGTACATCCACGTGTTCCTGAATGAAGTGACCATTATAGTTGAAGTGCTGAATGAAGCCAAGCACTCCTTTGCACTGTACACACCTGAGAGGACGAAGCAGCGATGGCCAATCCGCCTGGCAGCCACGACAGAGCAAGAAATGCATGACTGGGTAATTTTGGGCATCTCTCCTTTTAAGCTGGCAATATCTGCAATAAAACACAGAAGCCAATCTCTGAAACGTCAACATTACCTTTAAACTCTTGAGGCCACTCATCTGCTTTTTAAGTTTAGGTATTTAAACCATCTGATCAAACTTATTGAGAGACACCTGAGGCTTCTTACCTCCTCTGAAGTCTGCATGCTTTCTGGTGCTGCAGTTATCCACAGCAACACCAGTATTGCCTTTCATTCCCTTCCTATCTCTGGGTATAGATTAGGGTAGGAATGAGTTAGGAGTTGAATTAAGTTAGTGTGTTCTGCATTGATAGAACCGTTCTCTGCTGTCACTGCTGCAGAGTCTTTTGTACAGGCAGACAGGCACAGACACACTGGAGCAGGGGCAAACCTGAGAGATGCTTCCTCCTGATCAGCTCCTGCAAGCCATAGCAGTTCCAGTGGTTGTGTAATAATTTCTGACCCACTGAATTCTAGTGAGATTTTTTTTTGAGAAAAAGCTGCAAATCCACTTGGCTGATTTGCAAGAACAAGCAGAGGTAAAATTTTGTTTTACAGTACTGAGCATCTCTATGGGAATTTTTGTTCTCGCTGTAAACGGAAGCTTTTTTTGCTTCTTGTTTTGTAGCTGTCTTTGCTGAACATGTCTTGCTGTGAAAGCAGACGGATTCAAGGCCCTCCTTCTCACCATGCCATTTGGTCAGTTACTTGTAAAGGAGACATCTTTGTTAGTGAGCCAAGTCCTGAGCTGGAGGCCGGACCCCAGCTGATGCCGTGTGATCAAATGTAAGAGGCTTCTGAAGCTGTTCTTTCTGCATGGGATGCCATCCAGCAAAGAATGTCCTTCCTGTCAGTTCAGTGGCTTTGATGGGCTGTTGGAGTGTGCAGCACACTGCAGATGTCTCTCACTGACAGGGTTAATGTAGCCCTTCCTGTTCATGACTGCACGTGAAGAAATTCACCAAATCATATTTTAATTCTTAGACGCTGGAGATATCCTTGTGATTTCAAAACCCTTTCTCACTGAGATCCCATTTTGTGTAATTGCATCTTTAGTGTCATAAGAGATAGCCTAGACTAAAAGTAAATCTAATCGCTGTAATTGGAATATAATTTGAGCTTTCAGTTTTATCTGAGTCAAGAAATCTGAAATTCTCAGTCCTCCATAGACACTGCAGTCCAGAAGCAGTTTCTCGACAGTTTTTATGACAACTGTGGCAATGTGGTACTGCAAACCCCTCAAGCAGAACAATTCCATCTGCTTTTTGGTAGCTGTTCAGAGGGATATGCTTTCAGCTGGCAGCTGCCTTCACTTACAGGTTGCACAGTTGGAGGAGCGAGCAGAGAAAGCTGCCTGCCCTGAAGGCTGTTGGTGGGGAAAGCACACATTCCTGAAGGATGTGGTGTTGAATAAAGTGTCCTTCTCCTGGCAGGTTCTGGCGTCAGGTGGGAGGGCACCTGCGGCTGATAGAGAGCAACAGCCGGGGCGTGGTGTGGGGCGTCGGCTCCGACCACACAGCCTGGGTGTACACCGGGGGATACGGAGGTGGCTTCATCCAAGGTACAGCTTCAGAGTGAGAGACAGAATCGTCGGTGGCTGTTGGAATTTAAGATGTAATGTCTTTAAGCTTTGGCTTTACTCTAATCCGTGTTATTTGTTCCTCACAGGACTGGCCAGTAGTGCTGATAACATTTATACACAGTCAGATGTGAAATGTGTTTACATCTATGAGAACCAGCGGTGGAACCCCGTCACTGGATACAGCAGCAGGTTATCTACTCAATTTATTGTATTTATTTACTTTAATACTACTACTGTCAAGTGAAACAAGGGCTCTTTTCTAGCTTTTTGCAAGAGTTATTGCAGTTACTCTGTCTTCAGTCTCCTTCAACATTCATAATTAACCTGTGATGGAAGGAGCAGTGTTTCTCAAATTTCTAATTTGTAATTGTCTTTTCAAAATGTCCTTATAGCAGAACATTACAGATTTGTGCTTTGTGATTGCACAGTGTGCCTGCTTGCAGTATCTTTCACTGTTAAGGCCAGACAGAAAAGTTATCAGGACCTTTATATTTGTATACATATTGTGCTAAATACACTGGGTGCTTGAACAGTATATTTGAACAAAAGTATTGAAAAATCCATATCCACATATATGGGATTCACATTCCAGTTTTAAATGGTAGTGAGGAATATCGCTCCACAGAGAACAATTTACTTGGTCCTCGAGTCTGGTATAACTGCAAGCAATTGTACAGATTCTTTCCCACTATGCTCATCACTCACATGATATTTCTAAATGCAGACATTAATGATGGCAGTGTTCTGTGAAAGTAGGAAGTGCTACAAATAGGCTTTTCTTCCCTCGCCCTTGAAACTCCGTGTTGTCAATGACCTTGTGTTCCCTGTGCACTGTCCCACCACCACAGAGGTCTGCCCACAGACAGATACATGTGGAGTGATGCCTCTGGCCTGCAGGAGTGCACAAAGACCAACACCAAGCCTCCTTCTCCGCAGTGGTCTTGGGTAAGTTCTGTCTTACAAATTTTTTTACAAAGAAGTCCAGGCTTAGCAAGTAGGATACAACACTTGAGGTCAAGGGGCCCAGGTTTTCCTCTGGGATTTGTTGTAACATTTAACCTTGTTTTTCCCATTCATAACTAGTAGTAGTCTTCCACAGTCAAAAGAATGTTAAGCAGTGAGTGGGGTTTTTTGTTTAACATGACTTAGATCCCTTTCTCTTCAGCTGAATTAAAAAGCTTTGGGAACCTCTGTATGTATTTCAAGTATTAGAAGGTTTCTAGCATGTCATTGCTCTCCGAAAGGTGGAGGCACATAGAAGCAGAGGTGTTAATTATACATTAGGTGTTGATTGCTATTCCCAGTGTCCCCGTTTGCCCACAGGTCTCAGACTGGTACATCGACTTCAGCCCGGCGGGCGGCACGGACCGGGAGGGCTGGCAGTATGCAGCTGACTTCCCAGCGTAAGGAAACACCTCCTCTACCAAATCCCAGGCTCCAGGGCTCACTCCTTCTCGTTTCTGTTGGCACATTCCCTGCCCTTAGACAGGGACACAGCACGGCCTCGTTGCCCCCTTTGTGGGCACGCTGGTGTTTGCAGGGAGGGAGGGCAGAAGGTGAACTTGGCAAACTGTCGCTTCTTCTCAAGTCAGCAGGGGTGCCTGCTGGGCAGATGGGGGCAGTGCTCTCAGGCTGGCACTGACACTGGAGATGCCCTGACATTCTCAGGAACACTGCTTAAATCTGTTTTGGTAGGTCCTACCATGGCCACAAGACAATGAAAGACTTTGTCCGACGGAGGCGCTGGGCAAGGTGAGGAGCCTCAATATAAATAAGTTTTGAACTCGAATGCTAATTGCTCACTAAAAGTCTGCTTTAGTTATGAGGTGAAGAGTCTTGTCACCCAATCAACAAAAGAAAAAGTAAAGAAACCTGCAATAAATAACCCATTTCCAGTAGAGAACCTGATGATCTTTAGCATTATGGCTTTGATTGTAAGCCTTTATGGGTAGTTACTCTATTGCATTTTGTGGGATCTGTAGATAAAAGATCTCTATATCTGATCTTCCTTATGGTAAATGATTAAGGAATTGTAGATACTGAGATATCAGTACATATTAGGTCACTTGTAACTGGTGGCTATAGGCCTTTTATATTAATAGTTTTAACTTATGAATTCCACATACTCGGTGCTAGGCCTCAGATAATCCAAGCCCATTTCAGCCAGAGGAAATGTCCAGGTGGCACCCAGAAAACACCAAACTGCCATTGTATTCTATAAGCTGGGGAAGTCTGTGCATTCCCTGTCTTTCCAATTTTTCTATGCTTTCTATCCTAGAGCATGTAATAGGTGTGCTAATTAATTGCTGTGAACTGCTGGGTTTGGTATTGATGCTACAGAATATTTTGCCTCTTGTACAAAAAGCTTTGAAGTGAGGTTTGAAGCATCAGAAGTGTTGGTCCAGAATATGCAACAAAACAAATGATATTCAGTAAATCAAAATGGTTGAAATAAAATCAGCAACTTGACAAATACCCTCATTTCTCAAGTCTAAACATTTCCTCTTGTTTTATCAATTGAAAATTGAAAACAAATAGGGAACCACTCAGGGCTGGATCTGCTTTTTCAGAAATGGAAAACAGAGGAATGTCCTGATGTTTTCTAGGACATTCTTCATAGGCAAAATTACTGTGGTGATGATAGAGTCTAACATAATTCCCCTAATAGACAGCACTACTTTGTTGCAGTTTCCACAGAAAAAGTACACCAATACCCAGCAGGACTTATCAACTCTTTCATTAGAGCTGTCTTACCTCTGAGTACCTCAAGATACTTTGTAACCTTTTTAACAGGCCCCACCAAAAACAATTGTAAAGTTGTTCCCTCAGGCAAAATAGAGGAAGGAATGAACCGGGTGTGAGGTTCTCTCTGCAATTTTTTCTCCTGCTGTTGCCCCGTGAGTCTGAGAGAGCTATGGAGCAGTGTAGCACCAGTTGCAGACTTCTTGGGTGGTCTTGGTTTTATAAATTAACTTAAAAAAAAAATAACAGAAGCTTTGAGAAATCACTATTAGTTCAAACTTGAAAACCTGATGCAAAACATGACTGATTCTTAAAAACCCCTTTCAAATTAAAAATGCTAATATTTAATGAAAAGTATGCCTAATGAAAAGACTTTAGGACTGGAAGTCAGCAATAGACTGGAAAGTATGAACTTCTGACAGGCTTGGGTTTTTCTGCTTCAGAAAATGTAAGATAGTCACCAATGGGCCATGGCTGGAAGTGCCTCCTGTTACCCTGTGGGACATCTCCATAATTCCCAGTTCAGCTGCAGATGCTGAAGAAGCAGTGGCACTGTGGGCAATCAGTGACAAAGGCGACGTGCTCTGCAGGCTTGGCGTGACACAGCAAAATCCAGCTGTAAGGCTCCTGTTCGTTTCACTGCTTGTTGATGTATTTGATGCAATATTCAAGTCCATACAATCACACGGGGCCCTCTCTCAAAGCACCTTGTTATTTTTCATGCCTCTGTGTCCCAGATTTGGAAGTCCCTGTCCATCAGCTGCAGCACAGTTTGCTGCCCACGTTCCCTATAATAGCTTCTCTTGCATAATCTGCCTGAGCTTGTGCCACATCACCTGCAGGAGCCTCTTTCAGCTCCTGGCCACCTTCTCATGAAGCATTTTACTTCCACTTTCTTCACTGGCAGTTTAGTTCCTCTTTTGTTGGTTGTTTTTTGAAATTGTTGATAACAGGTGTATCCCACTTAAAGGGATTGCCAAGGAATAGACCCTGCGAGGAATGGTCCCAGTCTAGTGCCTGTTGATACCAGTAGGATAAAAAACAGGAAAAACATCTAAGAAAATACTTTAGTAGAATTCGGAGAAAAACTACAGGAAATTAAAAAGTATTTCAGAATTTTTTTTTCCCTTCCTGATCTGTAAGTGCAGCGGTGAGAACTGGAATCTGTCTGGAACCCGAAATCCTGTATCAATTCATTTTTGTGAGACTATTGTTCTGTGTAATGAAAAACGAGGGATTATTAAAAAAAAAAGAAGGCTCTAGTCCAACTGTTCAGAGATATGTAGATGCCTAAAATTCAGTGATTTTCATAGAAAAGGCCCTTCACTGTCCAACTTAGCTATTTTCGAAGAGTTGTATATCCAAATATCTTTGAGGATCGGCAACTTTGTTTCTGTTCAGTTGTAAAGTACTAAGATTTACTCTCCAGAATGTTTTTCACTATGTTGCTTTTTTCTCCTTTGGTAACAATCAACGATATTTTGTCAAGGAGTTTTTAACCATTCCCTCACAATTCATCTCCCACGATTTGTTAGGGAACATCCTGGCTGCACGTGGGCACAGATCAGCCCTTCATTTCCATCTCCATTGGAGCATTTTACCAAGTGTGGGCTATTGCTCGAGATGGTTCTGCCTTCTACAGGGGTTCAGTGTCTCCAAACAAACCTGCAGGTAAGAGCTTGTACTTTACCTTTTGCTCTGCTCCACTGCCATGTCTGAAAAAGCCCAGCCTGTTTCCCAGAGGTCTTTCCCAGAGCTGTGCAAACCAGTGCATACAAATAATACAATAATTATAGCAGTTAGTTTGCTATTCACTTGCATAATTTAAAGTGTTCATTTGTAAAAAAAATCTGTTAAAAATATATGAAGTGGGATGTCATTCACAGCTTTCCTGCACAGCAATGTATTTCAACTGCAGGCATTTCTATGCCTAAATCTATTTTTTCAATGCCTAACTCAAGATTTCTGACCTTTAGGTGACTGCTGGTACCATATCCCTTCACCTCAAAAACAGAAGTTAAAGCAAGTCTCAGTAGGACGAACATCTGTGTTTGTCTTGGATAAAAATGGTAAGGATTTAAAAAACCATTAGTCAGTGCTACAAAAAGTACATCAGTCCATACCAGAGTGATTTGAAAAGGAGAGGCTGAGTTAGAACTGGACAGATGATTACTGGTGCTCCAAAGGGAGTAATATTTCATAGTGAAGGATTTGGAGTAGCAGCAGTGCACTTAGGTACTGCTTCCGAAGGCTGGTTTGTGTTGGATCTGATGGAGCCCTGGGTAACAACAGTCTGCTGTGCTCTGTGGGGGGAAGGCACAGATCAGTGTCAGAGAACTGCATGGCAGGGTTTGGTCTGGAGTCCTGCTCCAGAACAGAGAAATCCTGAAGCACCTTTTGTAAAAGAAACAAGCCTTTAACACCAGATTCAGAAACCTTCATCTCATTTGCTTTTGTTTTCTAGTGCATAGTTCCTTATATGAACATTTTTCCCCGAGAAGTTTTACAAAACAGACTATTTGCTGGTTTTTATAAACAGTAACTATAGAAATACAAATTCCAAAGTGGGAACTTCGTTTTGTCCACCTCTGTAACACATTAGCCAGAACTGCATTTCCCCAGAACACAGAGAGAATTAATTCCCGATTTTATGTTGTTTACAGCACTTCAGACAAACAGCCATGCTGGGCTGTAACCAGCACTCTTTGTTTCACAGGCAATCTTTGGTACCGCCAGGGCATCACACCCAGCTACCCTCAAGGATCTACCTGGGATCATGTTTCAAATAATATCCGTAAAATGTCTGTAGGGCCCCTGGACCAGGTGTGTATTGAGCTGACTTGTGTCTCATTAGTTTATTAAAAATTATGTAGAACATACCTTAGTAATTAAATGTTCTTCAGCCTTAGTTTTGTTTCACTTTATTCCACAAATGTTGGTCTAAATGCTGGAATCTGCTAGCAAGACAAAAATCCATACCAATGAAATAGTGATGCAGCCAGGCCCTCTGCTGTAAAAAGCCTCATTAATTATTTTTCCCTTGCTTTTAACAAAGCTGTGTATTTTAACAAGGCTTTTTATATATTTAATCTCTTTCCTGCCGAGTCTTACCTGGCAATGTTTTAATTAAAACACTGCTCTGTAGTTCGCTTGGGTGTCTCTCTGCCTAAATTAGAGAATTTTCAGCCTATTGAAGACCAAGACTGATTTTTGAACGGGGTCAGACAGAGATTTCCCATCTGGCAAGAGCAGCACGTTTGACTGCCTCTCTCTGCTTCCTCGAGGTGTGGGTGATAGCTGACAAAGTGCAGGGCAGCCACAGTCTGAGCTGTGGCACCGTCTGCCACCGCACTGGGGTGCGGCCCATGGAACCTAAAGGCCTCTCGTGGGATTATGGCATTGGGGTAAGTGCTGGGGGCACCTGGCTGCCTGAAATTGTACAGCCCAATGCCCACGGGCTGCCAGGGAAAGGGAAGTGCCATCCTGCCCAGCTCTGGAAAGCTGGGCTATACCTGCAGGGAACACGATTCCCCTCGGGTTTAGGTTCCTTTTTGAAGTTACTGTAACGGGCTGTGCAGTTATAGCTGGGCAGTTGTTTATTTGCATAAGTATTCGTTTTAAATAGGTAATTTAAAAGCTACAATGGAAAAACTAGTGGAGTAAGAACCATTTGAAAAAAACGGGGATTCCTTCCTGGTCTACGCGTGATTATTCCTGACTGTTGTACCCTGTATTATTCTCAACGTTTTGAGAGAGGCTCTTTCAAGGTTTTGCCACCTTTTAAGTTGATGGAACATCTGCAGTGGCTCTGTTATGAATGCCTGACCCTACTAATCTCAATTCCCTGTGATAAGAAATAATCCTGAAAGTTTACCACCTCTGTAACTCCCCGTCAGGGAGGTCTGTTCTGTTTTGTTTCATTTTACAAGGAACCCTTTTTTCTGCTTCATCCCAGAGCAGGATGACTTTCCTCATGAACAACTGGTATAAACTAGCAGTGCACAGAAAGCATCACAGCAGATACAGCACTGACAGGGTGATGTTTCTCCTTTTGAATTTCTGTCTCACTTTCTCCCAGGGTGGGTGGGAGCACATTACAGTCAGAGGAAATGCAACAGAAGCATCTCGGGTCGCTGTGCCAGACACCGCCGAGGAAAATCCCGCAGGACTGAAGGAGGGAGAAGATGAGGAGAGTAAAGAGAAAACAGAACACTCCAAGAGCCCTCTGATGGTCAGTGAAAGTCAGGAATTGGACAGAAATTCTGTTAACTGTTAAATTGTTGCCATCTACATGTTGCTAACAAGCAGTAGGCAGTGATTTAAAAAGAAACAAAATGTCTACGGCTCAGAGAGACAAACATGACCTTCCTGTGTTACTAATATGTTTGACTGAACTGGACTTTGCAATGGGGTATTTTAAGTACTGAATCCTTCTAATGCATCTTGTGTAAAATGTGACTTGATAGAATTCATAGCTTTGTCAAAGCAGGCAAGGTTTTTAACCACAATGTATTTCTGACCCTTTACCACAGCTGCTACACACCATACAAATGTGAATATTGTGCAGATGATCACTGCATTTACTTCTTTTTTTTAACGTTCCCTACATTTCTCTCACATTCACCCATCTTGCACCCTGTCCTTGGGCACAGAGGAAGATGATGTTTCGATGGGAATGAATTGCAGGCAAGCACAGCTGCTCCTGTTTGCACAGGCCCTTACACCCGCGCGGAGCTCTGCCCACGGGAGGGCTCCGCGTGCAAGGATGGACTTGGCTCAGGCTGGTCTCGCTCCCATCAGCAAAATCCAATTCTGTACAACCCTGCCTAGGCTGCAGTTAGCAGGAAGGGCCAGTTTTTGCTCTTTGCTCACAGTGAGCAATGTGTTAATCAGGCAGCAGAAGCCCTGGCTCGAGGGAGCCTCTGGCGAGAGCCCCGTCCCGGTGAGTCGGGCTCAGCCAGGTCTCGCTCTGAGCTGTCAGTGCAAGTGCTGGGAAATCGTGTTCTGTCTTCAGCTGAACTGACACTGGGATCACTGAGGGACACAGATGCCTGCCTAAGGAGGCTGGAAGGCACCAGACTCCGGAGGCTGTGTTCCAGAGCGTTGCAAATTATCCTTTCATACTGTAAAAGTCAAGGGAAGGTCTTAAACTCTGACTTTACAGTGGTAGGAATGCAAAACAACTTTACTGATATCAGTGGAGATTGCCAGTGTACACTGATGGCAGTTCAGAATGAAGCTCTGCTCTTCATTTTTAGTAAGTGATTTATTCATCCCTTTTTCCAACATGAAACCACTTTCTATTCTCAAAAAAGGCTTTTTTTCCTGACTTATTTATCATAATTGGACCGTTTACATTCATTTCTCCTCTCTCTGTGTGACTGTATATGGAGCTATTTTTTATGATGAGCAGTTTGGTGTGGTCTCAGTACTGTATTTGTAGAAGTAAAACTTATGTTTGCACGTATTTAAGGAATATATTTGGTATCTAATGCCAAGGAAAGCACTGTTTCCAAGTCCAAATGTGAATGAAGATTGAAGATGCTTTATTGTTAAAAAAGAACCTGTTGATCTTTCCAGTATGGGATTAGAGATTTCTGGTTTATACATACATTGTGGGAGAACCATAAATAATGTGTTGCGTTAATTACCGTAATAGGTTTTGCATAACTTGCACAGTATCTTGTCCAAATAAATAACTTTATTACATGTATTTTTAGAGAGTTATTAGGATTGTATTTTTCTCTGCATTGTATCAAGAAGATTTTTCCTTTTAATAGTCGGTGTTTACATCTCCAACAATCAACCTGATTGCATACAATAAGCTTTATAATGTACCTTTGCATTTTTCCCTCCATTGCCAAGTTTCACTTACTTTACTGTAAAAAGCTGGGTTTAAGTGAAAAAAATCAAGATAAGTTATAAATTGTTTATGTTTGAGTACTAAGTATTTGCCTTCTAAAACTATTCTTTAAAAAATTATTTAATTTAAAAATATAATGTCATTGTTGTGGCTAGTTCAAATAAGGAAAAGCGACTTTAAATTGAAGCAATTTTGAAAAATAAAAGTAATTTATCAGAAAAAAAATGCTTCTTACAAATCCCTTTCGACATGTGCAAGAAGAGAGCACTTTGTAGCAAAGTACCCCTGTGGAAGCAGCAGCTGTAATTCCATTAGAAGCCTGTGTCCAGAGCCTGTGTGTCCCTCGGCGATGGTGTTCAGGGAAGGGCTGACTGTCCCCTGCCTCCTCTGCTGCTGTATTTATAGCTGGGTATGACAAGCCACTTTGGGCTTCATATTTGAAATGCCTCTGGTTGCAAGAAGTCAAAAATACACTGCCCAAGCATTAAACTCTATTTAGCAGCAGTACCAGCCTACGCCTTCTTAAAGTGCAATTCCCCATCACAGCACTGTAAAGTACTGGGTGTTAAACTCCCCAGTTCCCTCTTCCCACCAACACAGCCAAACAGCACCTCAAACATCTCTACCCCACAGAAACATTCCAGGGACCTTTACTAGCTGGGAACTCTCAGATAATGACCTGTAAAGAATCCTACCCAAAAATTACCATAATCTACGAGTGCTTGGTCATCACTTAGAGTGTGCCATGCAGAGCCGCAGTTTGCACTGACCTGTGGGGTGAGAGAGAACCAAATAACATCAACATCTCTTACCTGAGGAGGTGCTGAGGGGAACAACTGAAAGAAAAGGCCTTGGTGTTAGTGACTGACCCCATTGTGATCAGACGGTGTAAATACATTAATTTATTAATGAGGATTAATTTACCCACACGGGGCAGCTGGTGAATGGATCAGCAAAGATCCAGCACTATAATGACAAATCTGTAAGAGACTCTGCAATACCTTCATTAACACTTGAGTATGAGAAGGGCTTAATCACATTTTTTTAAAGATGAAAACAGTTCAAAAAGCAAGAAAATTCTGGGTTGAGGCAGGATCCAAATGTCTTCTCCAGTAAGGCAACCACATGTATAAACTGTTGTGTTGTACATCACAGCTATGGTTTGCTGTGGTGGAGAAAGATAATTCACATCCCTTGGCAGCCTGTGTGGAAAACCTTACCTTCCACTCTGAATTCAATTGCCATCCCCTCAGCTGTGCTGCAGCAAACTCCAAACACATCACAAACTGCACAGTGCAGCACGGCCCGTCTGTGGTGGAGCTGAGAAATGCTTCCTCAGCCCCCATTCCTCCTTGCACAGCCTTCTTCTGCAGGAAAAGGACCTTACCACAAACCGTTATCAATCCTGGAGATGCGTGAGGTGCAAAACATTTCCTGTGCCATCCACAGGGCAGAGCAGCAGCCTCCTGTTGCCGGGGGCACGTGGGGAGGGGGAGCTGTAACACGGGGGCTCCATGGGCACCACACTTTCAACTGAGGCCACGCCAGCTTCAGGTGGCCCAGGTAGGAGAATGCAAGAGGAAATGAGAGTTCCTCAGTGACATAAAACTTCTTACCACAGAAGGGGATAGGGGGAGGGGAAAAAAAAAGCTCATTTTTTCAAGAGTTTCTGCTTCATTTATTGGTTTATGGTATCAGAATCTAACACTAACCCAGAAAGAACCTGATCACGTCACAGGCTTCATTAGCAAATAATTTAAATTGGCCAGGGCACTGTCTAATCTAAGACTATACTAAAGCATTTTTATCATTGTTTTGGCAAAAATAAGTAATTTGTCCCTTATTTATTATTTGTATTACAATGGCACCCAGACACCCACTAAGAAAATGTTCATGAGGCCAGATGCTCTGGAATCACAGATCAGAACTGTCCTTACTCCGGAGAGCTTACAATCTAAGAAAGCTTTGCAGATGTTTGCATCAACAGATGTTTTTATGCCTTGCAAGGTTCACAATTATCAGGGCAGATCCAGAGAAGTTAAATATCAAGATAAATATTCAGATTTGGTGACCAATTTTCCGTATGTGCCACTTCAGTCACCAAGTCAGTCAAATGCTGCCATCAATTTTAATCTTCTCTTTAGCACAGTAGAGGAGTCACTGAAAGGCTGTGAACAGAGCTATGGACTCTCAACAAACCCCAAGGAACTCTGGTGACACAGACCTTAAAGGCTCAACTCACTCTACTCCAGGTAGGGTAATTTTCAGAAGCTACTAAATCCCTATTTTCAAGCCAACTCCAGTGTTACAGGATAGGTTTCCAGACCCTGGCACACCACACGAACATTCATTATGCTCTGAAAAATTCTGAGGGTTTAAGGTAATTTTTTAATGTGCTATATAAACTGTAGCCATGAGCGTCTGTTTGTCTTTTTAAGAAAAAAAGGAGAGCCTGGAGGCAAAAATAATCTCTTTAAACCTCTAGGTAATGACGTGTTATGATGTAAGAAGGAAAAACAATTACAGTACTGGCTGGCAGCTGGTGTTTTGGCTGAAGTTATGAATCTACGTGGAATATTTCTGCAGATGTTCCTCATGGTCATCTTCCCCGTGCTGCTGTTGATAATGCTGGTACAATTTGGACCCCCAGGCTCCCCCCATCCCTTCTACTGCTGGAAAGTGTCCGTTGGACATATTGAGTATAATGGAGGTCAAGGATTTAATGTAATTTTTGGCCAGCGTGAGAGTCTCGATTTTGGAAAGTTTGTTCTCCGCTCTCACGTGAGGGATCACCTCCCGCAAGGCCTGGAACGCGTTGTTGAGCTTGTGCATTCTCTGCCTCTCGCGCTCGTTGCTTTCCAGTCTTCTCAAGAGCCTGTCCTTACTGCTCCAAGGACGCTTGGCTCTGGCTGTGGGGATCTTGCTGCTCTCCTTGTTTCCCCCATTCCTCCTTTCTTGGCGTCGCAAACATTTCCCCAGTTCCTTCTTTCTCATCGCTGGCTCTTCGGAAAACGCTTCTTTGTCAACAGCTTGCCTTTGCTTCTTGCCTTTGGTTTTAGTCTTCATGTTTCGTTGGATGGACTGGTATTAATTATCAACGGGCTGTAAAAACATAACACCAATGTTCAGCTGGGAGGAGAGCTGGCAGAGGGAGCAGAGGGCAAGTGAATGGAACCAGTGAAACAAAGATGCAGCGCATCACCTACTGGTGAAAAACAGATGCCTCTACTTTCTTAGAAACAGGCCTCAAAGCAGAGAGATTATTCCTTATCACTGTACGTAAGAGAAAGTGGCCTCCAAGTTGATCCAGTCTTTCTGTAGGGAAGTGAACCACAACTCAAAAAATACGCAGAGTACAACAGTCAGGTTTGATAAGATCGCCTCTGTTGTTCGATCTCACATACTGCTGTTGTCTCCCAGCTCCTCACTACCCCACGTTATAATAAAAACATGCAACCCTTCAATTATGCTGGCTTATGGGGGGGTATTAGACCCACCCTCAGGCTCTTATTCCAAGTAATTTCTCCTTGAACTCCTGGTCACTGCTTTTTGTAGGCACAGGTTTCCACTGTGTGAGGAGTCCACTAGAGGGAAACATGGCACACTCGCAGGGAGAAGCTCCGAGCCAGCCACGTGCTCTCAGCTGCAGCGTTTCTGTGTTCTGGGCACACACACACAAAAAAAAGGCACTTCCCTCGTCCAACAACAATCCAATAAGGGCAGGGCTTAACTGCAGTTACTGCCCCAGATCGACAGCAGCAGAGCAGGCTGTTTTCCAAGTTATCCAAAAAGACACAGCGATGTTCCTTCCTCTGCATTAGATGACAGCACTGATATTTTACCCCCCCTCAGCCCAGATTCTGTGCCCACACTACATCTGAAGACAACAGCATCACAGCAACCCTGCCCCTAACACCAACGATCAGTGTTACTAAGAGACATTCCCAAAATATGTTCCTTCCATGGTCTTCCAGTTCATGTAGCCATAAAAAGGTTTGGTCGAAACAAAATATATTTTTATGCTGGTACTGTGGTGTAGGAGCAGTCTGAGAATTGGTGAGCCAATAAAAAATGAAGGAAAAATAAGAACCAAAACCTAACCGCAGCTGCAAGACTGTCCCAGCACGAGACATCAACCTTAGCTGGAGCAGGTGGTGGCAGTTCCTGGCTCTGCTGTGGTGAACACCACCTCCTGTCTCGTTTCTCATTCTTTAGAGCCAGGCTCAGCTGCTGGCCTTGCACAGTGACTCAGTTCTCTGCCTGTGAGGGCATTCTGGCCACCCCCGGGTTCCTGACTACCAAAGAGGGCCGGGAACTCACAAAGCAGCTGGGTTAGGGTAGCACCCAGGTGATGACACCTGGAAGACAGCACCAAGCAGCTTGTGTTGTGGGAGCCTAAAAAACTGCTGGAGACACACAGGTATCTTCTGAGAGAAAACAGGTCCAAAGGCAGCACGGGGTTTGTTCTGGACCCTTTGTGTAACTCACTTGGCAGAAAAGGCACAGCTACAGGACAGCATAGAGGAGAGGGAGCTTCCCTGCCCAAGCACAAGAAGCACTGCTGGGGAGAGCTGCTGTTTGGAAGAAAAGAGCCCAGGGGACCTGGTGAAAAGGGAGTTCATGGAGGCAGCCAGGAGAGAAAGCTGGAAGAAGATTCAAGAGAAAGGAAGCTTCGGCAAGCTGTGAGAGTAGTCTTTAACAAAAACTGCAGGCTGGGGAAAAGCAAATGGGATATCATGGGGTAACAAGGTGCCGAGCCGGCAGAGGTTTGCTTTCACTGCTGTTACCTGGAGAAGCAGCCTTGCAAAGCCCCAGCTCAGCTGCTGGGAGCCCCAGAGAGGTGGTGCGAGTGTGCAAGGAGCAAACAGATTGTGGGGGGATCAGGAGCAACAGACTGGAGTGGTCAAGAGAAACCGAAGAGAGAGCAGCCAAATACCAACACATTTAACACCCTCTGCAGCCGTCTAGCGGGGCTGGCATCCCTCCTCTGTGACTTACCACTCCACTAGCTGCTGAGAAGGTGCCTGGGGCCCAAGGGGCAACGCGGCAGAGACCCAGGGGAAGCCAGGAACAGCAGCAGGGGCTGTGGGGGCAACGGGGAGGGAACGCCGCGTGTTCGCTGACCGAGGCAGGGTCCGTCAGCAGGAGCCTGCGAGGGGCCCCGGCCCCGGCCCCGGCCCGAGGAGCCCCGGGCAGGCGCTGCCCCGAGCCCCGCAGGCGGAGGCTGCCGCAGGTGCCGGCGCCGCTCCGGACACGTCGCTTTAGC
>VYZQ01039567.1:28209-46372 GCA_013400655.1 Mystacornis crossleyi
CAGCACATGCAGTCAAGGGTCCAACAGCAATGGATATTCAGGATTTGGCAACCAAAGCAAAATCCTCCTGTTCTGCCAGCAGCACAGAACTGCACCTACCCAAGTCAAAAAGTTCTTTTTCCTTTAGATACAAATATTATTCTTTTACATATATATANCAAATAGACTGTCACATCATCAAAGAACGTTACAGCCTTTTTCTCATCCTTCCAAAGTTCAGGTTGCCTTTCATTAAGAGGTTTTGGAAGTTTCAACAAGCTTCTCAAATGTTTTCCATCATCTTTGTCAGTAATTATCTCAGGTACTTGATGAACAGTTTCATCTTCACTGTCAGAACTCAGACTATGCATATGAAAAGTCCTCATGTCATCCTCAGAATCACTGTTTTCATCTTCCTCATCTGCATCATCGCCATCTTCTAAATCCAGCATCCCAGACACGCTGAGTTTGCCGAGGTATTTTCCTTCAATATCTGGCTCTTTCAGCTTTTGTCCTTCCAAGTGATAGAAGGACTTCTCACTGTTACTCAGGTCTAAAGCCATGTTGTGCACAGGCTTTAAGTCTCTGTGTGAAAGAAGCTCTGAAGTGTTAGTGCCAACACAAGAGACACTTTTATGAGAAGTCTCAGAGAGTTTTATTTCATCCCTCAGGTTACCTTGCACCACTATTTCCAGGGAAGACAGGGTTGCCTCAGCCCATTCATCAGGACACCCCTGCATCCTTTCATCCATCTCTTGGATCTCTAAATTGTGGTTGAGTTCTAGTTTTCCATTTTGATTATCATCATCCTGGTAATGCCCCACATCACACGTTTGCTGTCTCTCTTCAAAGCCATAAACCTCTTCAGTGTGATTCTCTCCCCTGCTGGAGGAAACAACACACACAGTCTCTCTGGACAGATTCACAGACTCCTCTGCTTTTTTATCTGGCTCAGAATCATTATCAGAGAAATAGGCAGAGTCTCTATATGAGTTTTGATTTCCACTCAGAAAAACCACTGGGGTTGTTTCCAAATTGCTGTTCACTGCATCCAGACAAGCTGCTGCTTCTGACACAATGATGACTGGATTAGAAGGCAAAGCACTGACATTGTTCTCACTCACAACACCCAGAGCAGTATCCACACTGGAAGGGTCCTCAACAGGGACATGGGAAGTCCACTCAGGAGATTCCAGGTTCTCCGTTTCATAGCCACTGTCAGCGGGTTTATCCGGTGGCAAAAGTTTCTGAGGACTCTGAGCCTGCAAAGATTCTAAAACCTCATTTACATCTAAAGAATCCAAAGAATCGGGTGTCTCTAAGGCTTGTTCTACAGTTTGTATGGGAGATGGGCTGTCCTCCAAAAGACTATCCTGACTTGTACAGTCTGAAGCAGCAACAGAAATTAAGGTCACCTCTTCTGGAACATCCTTACAGTTCTCAAAATGATTTGATGTTTCTTGTTTTATTTCCTCCAATAAACATTCTTTTTTTTTTAATGTGGGAGAACTATCTGGCAAGTTTCTTTTTCTATCTTCCTGATCACTACATTTTTCTCTATTTAAAGTTATTTCATCAGACTTGAAAAGCATTCCCTGTTTTACCTGTGCATCACACTCATCTGTTTCAACAGCAACACTGTAATATGGACTGTTTCCACCATTATTATTTTTGGCATTATAAGATAGCTCTTCTTGACAGAGAACATCGGTGTTACAGGACATGACTTCATTCACTTCTACATTTAGAAGCTTCCCTTCATCCCTCAAAATAGGAAGATTTGCACATTTATCACCTGACTTATCTTCTGTGGGTGGACTAGAGGATGCCTGCATCTCTACAGGAGTCTGAGACTGAGAACTGAGATCTTTATTCATTGTCACTGGGTTAAAATTTTCATCTTTCACTGTTCTAAGACTTTCGTGTATTAAAGAAAAGACCTGTGCATTTTCAGCCAGCACAGGCTCAGGCTCTACAGAGTTTCTTTTTGAGGTTTCTAATATACTTTTTACAACATCATCTGAGTTTTGCCCAAAATCACTGCTGGTTTTCTTAGGCAACAATCCTGTTAATAAGTTTTTCTCTTGAAGAAATAAGAAGTTATCAGAAAGTTCCTCTACAGTTACCAGGTCCGACTGGTTAGAGATATTTTCACATAAGGAAACCGTTTCATTTTCAGAAGCATGACTAGAATGCTCCTTTCCAGAACAGCCTAGTGCCTTTCTAGCATCTGTGTTTGAGTTCAAAACAGCTCGTTTAAAGTCTTTAGGAGAATCATTTGTTTCAGCAAACCCAAGTATTTTTCTGTTTGCCAATTCCTCTGATCTATCAATGTCATTAAATATACTCTGGAAAGGGCTTTCTGGACTACTAGAGGCAGGCAAAAATTCCTCTTTAGGATCTGTACTGTAGTGGAAGAAGTCCCCATCGGTACTAGATTCTTCAACATCAAGATCCCTGAGAACCGTGAAATGAGAACTTTTTTCTTGTACAGCTTCTTGATGATCAACTTCTGTTGTTAACACAACTGATTGGTTATCAAAATTCATGCTGCAGCCACTTCCTTTCTCCTCTAACTGGATGTAGTAGTCATTCCCAACAGAAAGTTTGTGTGCATCAAACACAGGTAACACCCCAGGGACAGCCAGTGACGCCTCTTGACCGCTTCCATCCTGTGCTCCCGGTCCTTGCTCTGAAAGTGACCTCTCAAAAACCTCCACTGGATAGAAAATACTTGTGTAGGTCATGGCTTCGTCAGGATTCACATGGCCACACTCATCAAAGTGATCGTGTTTAGCTGCCTCCCAGATGTATTCAAAGCTCAGACCGTGGCTCGTTTCAGTTACAGTCAGAACCTCCTCCAGCTCGTGGCCAAGTCTATCTCCTGTGAAGTGATCCAGGATTGGGAATGCAGAATTACTTGCTTCTCTATTTGAGGTGTTTGGTTTCAGAGCATTCCACTGCTGTTCAAAATCAATCTCTGAGTCCCTTTGGCTTTGCATGCGGAGGTAAGTTAGAAGTCTGTGCACTTCTTCTGCCGTCGGTCTCTTCTCTGGAGGCAGCCAACAGAACTGCAGAACTTCATACCTGTACAGAGAAAACCTGTTTCAATAGGTTTCACACTGAAAATAGGAATTTACAGAATTCAGACACCCAGCAAGCCTCACAGTACCAATGTCACTGGCAGGAACTTCCATCTATCACAAGTACTTTTACTCCCTTTATCTAGAATCTGTTTGCTGAGAGCATGTTGCCACGTAGCAATTTCAATGTATTTAAGAGAACTGAGTCATTTGAGAAACTTCTTCAGCAGCTTTAAGAACAAATAGAAATATTTAAGTTTACCATCTATCAGAGTATGGCTGCTCCAGCCGTGGCTTGAAGGGTTTAACCTGCTTCTCCCTGATGACGTGGGTCAGGACTTCTCTGTCAGAGAAGTCCGAGTAAGGCCGGGCACCGTTCTCAAACAGCTCCCATAAGGTCACACCCAGAGACCTGGAAAAGAGCAGCAGGTGACTGGGCATTCTCAGAACTATTTTAGAGTTGCTCTTCTAAGAAAGTAAGGAGATCCAAAGCATAACTGGCAAGAAAAAATAAATACCACTCCCCATTGTCTCTAGAATAACCTCGGAACTCGTTAACTCATTCTGACAGAATGCTAAAAGCCTGAAGAGTAAAATTGCTTGAAGGCAACAACAATGAAGGCAACAAAATATAGGAGGTCTCAAATTATTTGATCATGGAAAAAATCCCACATATAATAAAACACTATTTTCAACAGTTTTTAAGTAAAAAATAGTGTTACAGGGTACAGAAACAAGATTAAAAAATCTCATGGTTCATTCAACAGAAGAAAAAAGCTTTCATGAGAAATTGCAGTTATAGGTCAAACTGCTAGAAAACTCATCTTTGTTGCAGTGTTGATAGAATTCCTTATTTTGAAGCTGCAGTGGTCAAAAGCTGCCTCTGCTCAGTGCTGCAGCCATACTGTATCCAACACTAATCACATTTTCAGTGATTACAGTCAGCCCTAATCTTCGGGGAATCTTTCTGTGCTCAAAATGCAAAATAACTGACTCTGCACGTAGAGTAATTTAGATTGCAAGGGGTGGCTGGAATCACATAGTCCAAACCTCTTCAAAGCAGCTCTGCATAAGAGGCACTGAAATACAAGTTGGAAACCTGAAGATCCCAGCTGCTTGTAGTCCAGATGAACACTGTGAGCTGAGGAAGCCTCCTTGGAGGATGGAAGCAAATTAGTATTTACATAATTTCTCTCTATCCCACTTGCTTTCTGCAACCCTACTTTTAAAACACCAAAGCCAAGTTTACTATTTAATATCCTTAGAATATAAAACCAGGAATTAACTGCAATGTTTTCAGACATGTTAGCCTAATCCACAATTTCCATTATCCAAATTTCTTGGGGCTTGAGAACTGAAGTGGAACTTGGCAATTCCAAAAACGTTCATCTTCAAGAGTCTCGCCAGCCATTGTCTCTCAGCTCTTTGGCAACAGAAACCATCAGTTAATTGCTGCTCTCAAATGCTGCAGCAAGAACACAGCATTTTAATTAAAATGCCACTGTTCTACCAACTGAACTTAATCAGGCTCTAGTGGGATCAACTTTTTATGTCACCCACAGCTACTTATTCTTGGAAAAATCATTTACCATTTCTTTCCTTTATAAACATCTGAAGGTATTTTTATTAGTAAAAACATCTATTATTCTGCTAAACATTTTTGTTTGCTCCAGCTTTCTCTCAACAGATTTCTAAGCATCTTTCCAAAGCAGCATATAGTGTCAGGTTTACAGAGATTAATCTACTGTACACCTGATGCATCAGGCCAATATAAGTATTATTTACTCTTTCATGTAACATTTGAAAATATGTTCACAAATCTCTCATTGAAATTATTTTAAAGACTTCTACGTACCATATGTTACTGTATTTATTTTGCTCTGCTGATAACAGTCTGTCTTGAAAACTTGTTACTAACTCAGGGGCAGTCCATCGTAGAGGAACAAGTTTCTTCTCATCTGTCTCAATATAATCTTCCTGAATTATTGGTTAAAATGAAAAGAAAAAAATCAGAAAACGGCTGTACATTGGATCAACTTCCAGACAGTAACAGTCCTCTCCTTAATATGTTTCTATGTGCCACCTATGCAAAAAATTAGAATTAAAAAAAAAAATCCCATTTTCCGCAAGTAGCAGAGAATAATGCTAAGGAGGAAAGTCATTCACTGGTCACTGCATAGCAGAAACTTGAATGCAAATTTCTTGTTTAAGGTTTGGTACTTAAAAAATGTCTTAATTAATGTCTGTAAAGTATATCAAGCAAGAGAAAAATTACTATTTTGAATATTTTCATTAAGAAATTTGAACTTTTGTTTCAAATGTGTCCTTAAAATACATTAAAATAAGTTTTTTCATATTCTAGGACTACTGTAAATACGACCAAAAAAGGTAGATTTACCAGAAGCTTCCAGAAACATAAACTCTACTCATCTCTAGAAAGATCCTCTACTCTGGTACATGAACTTGCCACAGTTGTTTGCCAGGAATGCTTTGAAAGTTCATCATTCAAATAAAGGACAATCTAGGACCAGTTTACAACTTTCAAGCATGCTTGTTGTAACCTTGGGCCTCAAATCCTTTAAAGAAGTGGTCCATGACTAGATTAACTTACCTTATACCTACTGAATCCTATACCGTAATCTCCTACTTTGACATTTAAATCGGATGTAAGGAAGCAATTCCGTAAGGCCAAGTCACTGAAAATGCAAACAAATAAACAGTGAGACAAACCAGGAGGTCTTCAAAGCAAATTAAGACAAATGGGTTAGCAGAAGTGATAATTCTTAGAACTGTCAGGTCACAGTTTGAAGTATCAAATGAAAAACCAAGAATAGCGTTTGTTAAAAACTTAGAATCTAAAAATCAAGGACTTATGCACAGTTACAGGTCACAGTTGCAAGTAACAGGAGCAGATCAGTACCACCAAACAGTGCTAAAGACTCAGCATCCACTCCAGATACACTCAGGCACTCCCAGGTGCATGAGCTGCAGGCTGATCCCACAGACCTAAACCCCACTGAAGGCTGAGGCAAGCTGGCTGCAAGGAATCCCTTCCTGATTCTCTTCCGAGGAAATTCAACCAGTCCATGCACTCCAAAAGACCAACTCCTATGCAGTGCAAACCCAGGCACAGGAACTGGGGAAATTGATTTCTGAAGTGCAATTGTGATCTAAATCAAATATTAAGACAGTTTTCTTGTTGCCTGCATTTTTATTGAGTTTTAGAACCTAGAAGTACCAACAATTGATTCTGTATCTCACTGGAATACTGCAGACACCACAGTCCTATACAAACACTCTACAAATCACCTCCAGAAAAAACAAACACTGACAGGATTTCTCCTTAGAGAGGACTTATTGGTCAAGATTTCTCTTGTGGCCAAAAGTCTGTGATTTCCCTCAGGCACTCCCACTGCTTGAAAAGAGAACCAGTTTAGAGCCACAGAGCCAAGCAGACTCCGCATTCTGGAATCCAAAAAAAAACTAAACACTGTGACAAGACAATCATATTTAAAGATTTCCTACAAAACCCCTGGACTATTATGCTGTCCTGGATAAAAAAGGTCAAGCTGCAGTCACTCCTCTAGAGCAGTGGTGTAGACTCTTAAGTGTTCAAACTGCACATAGCATTCACATGCAGGTATTGCATTCTGCTCATAATCCTCTCATGGAGATTACGTGGGCTGCTCACATGCTACAGTGATGTCAGCCCTCTTCACACCCATCACTGCATGGCTTGCATTTGAAATGTCATAAGCAAAATCTATCAGCAATTCAGATTGTTTAAATATTAATTCACAATATGATATTAAACAACCAATAATATCTTACGTCTAGAGTTAAGTTCCTCAAGCAACAAACCCATACATTACACATCAACCAGAACTACAGACAGTCTTTGAAAAAGACCGACAGAAAAAGTAATGTATTTCATAGAAGTCCTCTACTAAACAAATCACAAAGCTCTTGAATAGACACAGAATTTGCTTCCAGTTTCTACCATAAACCAGACCACAAACATGAACTAGCAGTGCTGCTGTAATAATACCAAGAAGCAGTTTTAGGAAACCCATCATGCAAACTCAGAAATTTATGCAAGTTTAATGAAGCTGGAACTGTGGCTGCGACAGCAAAGAGCTTGGCAGACTAATTGCTCAAATATTTCACTTCTCAGTTTCACAGAAGGGGACCAGGCAATTAAGTGCCCTGAAAGAACTCTACCTTTGCTTCTGTTGGCTTAAAAAAAAGTCTCTGAAGTACAAATTGTCTGAAATCCACAGCTTGCCTGCTACAAAGAAAGATGATGATGTTTTCCTTTCCAGAGCCATTGAACTACACAGGTCAGAAACACATCTATAACCTTAAAGTATGTCCCAGAGCTTGCCAAATTGTTTTATACTATTTAAATAAATATCCTGGAAGAGAAAAACTGTTGGCTGCTTGAATTTACCACTAACAACAAAATCACTGATGCTGGAGCTTTACCACTTACTCTGACAGCATCAGGATAGTGTTGCTAGAAGTAAACATTACAATGAGAATCTTGCAGATCCACAGAATAATTATTTACCAAGTTTATCTGTATTTCACTGAAAATGTACTGTTACATTTAATACCTACAGAGCCATGCTGCTGCAAGACAAGAAACTGTTCCCTCAGTTGGACAGGTACAACTGGTATTACCTTCAAGTCATCTGAAATCATTAAATGGGTTAAAGGAAGAGCTCTGTTCATCAGCCACCAGCTGAGTCCAGGCTCTGGGGTTTTTTCAGGCTTTTGCTGCTCTTTTACACCTGCACCTTTTAAGATTTAGGTTTGAGAGTTCATTTTTCCCTGAACTAAAGGTCTCTGCTTTCCCTAAGCAGCAAGATGAGCACTGATAAGCTCCAACACAAGCTCCTGGCTTGCTGAAAGGGTGATGCAAGTGCTGGTTCTACAGCAGAGAACAGACTGACAGAGTGACTGTCTTGTGGTACCCAAGGTTTCACCAGGTAAGCCACACTTGGAGAACAAGTACTTTTTAATATTTCAGTCATCTCAGAGGTTAATGACTTCCAGTTCCTTAACACCTTCACATTTAAAGCCAAAAAATTATTTTTTGTCTTTTTCTGGGCAACTAGTTTCATTAATAAATTCTCCCAGCCTTTTGCAACTACAGCCGTTCTTTCAGTATTGACTACATTAACTTTAATTAAAAATAATTATATTAACTAAAAATTAATCTAGCAGTTCCCTTGACGGGAATAAAATTATTCTCCTAGTATGCTTACTTTGAAATCTGACTGCCTCCTTTAGTGAGGATTAAAAGGTTACATGAACAATTCAGTGAGAGAATACTCATTTCAGTCAGGTTTTCCCTCTAAACTCAGCTTCCCCCTTACTACAATAGAAAGGCTTTTTTTCCCCCGTTTTTAGTAACAAAGGTAACAGATTACCAAAGAGAAGTTCTAAATTGCTATAATCTGATAAAAATTCACGGCAGGTAAGATTCATCCTCACTGAATTTTAACATCCCTCCCTCCACAACAAACAAAAGGAAGTTGACTTGGCCAAGAATTAATCAAACAACTACATCTGGACTGGCTTGGCAGCAGGTTGTGCTCTACGGGCTGCAGACCCGAAGAGCAGACGATCAGCTTTCAGGCAGGTGGAGCTGGAACACCACAAGGCTGCGGCTCAATTAGCACCTTCATTAGCATCACCCCTCCGTGCCTCAGGGTATGTCACAGGCAGCAGTTGGTGCAAACACGGCCTCCAACAGCCGGGGATTTTAATGCTTTGATGCAGTGCCCAGCTGAATCCCTGCCGGGGTGAGCAAAAACATGGAGCCTACCTGTGCACGAAGTTGTGTTTGTGCATTACGGCGAGGCCGGCGGCGATCTCACACGCCATTCTCTGCAGCAGCATTATCTGAGCCTCTCCTTTAATGTGCTCCTGCTCATTGCAGATGTAAGTTTTCAGGTCACCCTGGAAAAGAAGTTGAAGATATTTATTAGCCTTATATGTTGATTAAATCTGAATTTTTTTTTAATGAAGATCCAGCTGACCACATGACTTATTTACCACACTCATGCTCAATAAAATAAAGTTCCTCAAGTTTCCAGTCTCCATAAAGGATCTTATAAAAGTCATCTAAGGCATATGGTATTGTCCTTAAGGGGTTTTAATCCAATAATTTAGTAATTAACATCCTAGATCAGACTGCCACATAAATCCTGCCATGCATTAATAACTTCCACTAAAAAAAGAGTTTGATGAGCCTCTGCTTTTAAATGAGATGAGTTTACAAGTGCTCCAAATCAGCAAAGCTGTCTGTCTGGAATTTGTAAGGGGATGGAGAGGAGAGACTGGAGAAGAACGTTTCAGACACTGCCAGCTCACCAGAGCTGTCTGTATAAAAAGCATATAAAAAGCATAATACACCCCATTCCAGTCAGAGAATTCTGATGATGGCAGCAGTTTTACTGAGCCCAGGCGATGCTGAGCAATAGACACGTAATTAATGAGCCCACAGAAGCACTCCATAAATTACTAAAAAAAGAACAGCTTTGAAATAGAGGCAAATAATTGAATACTGTCCAAACATTCAGGAAAAGGAAGACTTATGTAGTAAGAGAATCCAAGCAAGGGAAAAGAACAAGTTTCTCATGCCATTGTTGTTCCTTTTCTCACAGTTTGACTTTTAACCCAGCAGTCCTGTATTTCTGTCATTTAAAATACAGACTTTCTGAAAGGGTAGCAAATTGTTTCAAAGACATTTCTGTATTGAGACTGCACAACATATATCACAACTTGTGTCACCAGCGTAACATTCCGGGCTCTATGTCCATTTTCTTCCTGAATCTTGGGCCAGGAAGCTCTTGCCAGAGCAGAGATCCAAACAATTAGGAAAGGAACAGCGTTTGTAACACACACGGGTTCAGGCAGAGCCCAAGGAACACAAGCCCTGAACACCCAGCTGAGCTGACTGTAGGTGGCAGCAAGAGCCTGAAGAAAGCCAAACTCTCTAAAATTGTCATTCATTAAAACAGCAACTGCTTGCTTAGGGCTTGTCCCAGGTGGATTAAGTTCCTAGGATGCCTGAAATGCACCCAGGAATTACTTTTTAATTTTTGAATGCATTAGTAACAGCAGTGCTGTGTGACATCCCTTATTTAATAAATTATTCATGTAGGCACATATTTTTATAGGAAAAACAACTTTTATTAAATCCAGCACCTTGAAACACACTGGTTCTATGTTCCCATTCTGGTCTAATTAAGGCTACAATCAAGGTTAAAAATAAAAAATAGATATTTTTGGTATTGCTTTAAGAAGCCATTGCTTGTACCAAACTGGGGTGAACCAGTGGTCACACTCAGGTGCTGAACTGCCCTTCAGAAGAACCTGGGCAAGCTGAAGGATGTTTCAACAGGGACCTTATGAAACTCCAGAAAGACAAACGCAAACTCTCACAGCCGGGAAGGAAAAAATCCCTTGTGACAGCACAAAGCGAGCAGGGGCCGGCTGGGCAGCAGCTCTGCAGGAGGGACCTGGGCATCCTGGTGGGCAGCGAGCTCCGCCTGAGCCCTGGGTGCCCTGGCAGCAGCCTGGCACAGCCCCTGGGCTGCACAAACGGGGCCACGGCCGGGGAGGTCTCAGCACTTGTCAGACCACATCAGCTCCTGTGTTCAGAACCGGCTGCCCCAGAACACGACAAACTGGACAGGTTCAGGAAGGAGCCACCAGGAGAGGGGTCAGAGCATTTCACCACGAGGAGAGGCTCAGGGAACCAGGCTCATTCAGCCTGGAGAAAGAAGGACTTCAGCATAATAACTGTCCAGTATTAAGTTATTAAAGACTAAGCCAGGCTCCTCCCCAAGGAGCACGGATGGGGGATGAGAGAGAACAGCCATGAGCTGAAACATGGAGAGTTCAGACTGAGCCTCAGGAAAATGGTTTTACACATAAGGACACGGGCAGAAGTGCAGCCTGCCCAGACAGAACTTGCAGTTTCCATCCCTGGACGTTTTCAAGGTTCAACTGGACAAAGCCCTGAGAAATCTAGGCTGACCTCAGGATGATACTGCTCTGAGCAGGAGGCTGGAGACCTCCCGAGCTCCTTGCTAGCCTCAGTTATCCTCTGATGCTTCCCTGCCTAAAAGCAGACAGTAGCAACACAGCAACATTATCCCTGCACTATTTTGAGAGCCACAAAATGGCCCTTTATTGACAGACTTTTTAACACAGTAAATATCAAAGGTTATATATATCTGAATAAATGCAGTTCTGCAAAATTCACTGCAGAGACATCTAAATATAAAAAGCTCAATAATCATGCTTGAGGAAGGCTCTGCTTTCTCTCCAACCTCCTCTGCCACTCTGCCTTTTCCCTCCTCTCCTGGAACTCCATAAGAACCGAATTTTGCCTTTCTTCCCATCCTTCTCATTTCAGCCATTATTGTAAGTAAGTTTTAACAGATTTTTCTCTGTAACAGCCAGAAGCTGGGGGCACACTTACAGTCAGTACTCTTTGGCAGCTTTTTGTGCAAATTCCACGCCGGGTTCATCTGAACACCCAACCAAATGGCTGACGTGACTTTTTAACCAGAAGGCACTGATGGTTTTGAAACTGATGATGGTTTTAAAAATGCAAAGAGGTTACCAAATTAGGTCTACTGAACACATTCCACCAAGTTTTCATAAACTGACAAATCCGTCCTTTATTTTTAAACCACACACCACTGATAAATCTGCACTTTGGCTCATATCCATATTGACCATGATCATGAAACAGATTCGTTGAACTCTTGGATTATAACATTTTCACTGCAAAGATTCTTTTTTGATTAGAACATGTTTTCAAGGGGCAGTAATAAAAAAAAAAAGAACCAGTCACTGCAACCAGGAACCTTCCCCTAACACCAACATCCCTAAAGTAAGCCACAGAGCACTCCAGGCAAATCAGCATCCTGCTGATCTCATCTGCCCAGGGAATTGCAAGACTTGAAGAATTTCTGTAAGAATTTGATAGGCAAATCAGCCTCACAATATACGTGCAACTTCCACATTTGAATAATTTTCCTTTCACTCGTAAATTATGTCAATCCATTAGAGGATTTGCTGTGCTGACAAAATGCTGGCCACACAGGGCTGAGTAATATATTAAAGTTAATAAGACAGCTACCACTATTTTTAACCTGGCATCATTCTGCAGTGTTTAACAGTGAACAGTTAACTATTCATAGCAGACTGCACCGACACCGTGCCACTAACAGGGGAAAGGGGCTGGGAGACCTTTTTGAGCATTTCTTTTTATATTTACTGTTTTCTAAGTAATTTTAACACAGGCAAAGCATGGACTTTAACAGCTTCAATGACTTATGTGCAACTGATCTCTCTCGCTTCTTTCCCAGCTCTGCAAAGCAAGGGATGTAGAGCAACTTGAATTACATTATAAAATAAACCAAATGTTAGCCAAAACAGCTCTTGCACATGCAAACAGCAATCTTGTGTAACAGAAATGTATCAGGAGTTTCTGTGGCCAAGAAAACAAGTAAGCCAGCCTGCCTGACATTCAGCACTGCTGCCCTGACAGCTCTGGTTTCTCTGCACTACAGTTTCCAGTGCCTCTGATCAAGACCTTTCAATGCCAAGGAGCCTGGGAACTGATAATCCAACAGGGCTGCCTGAGCAGCCAAGACAAGGTCAACTGGCCCTAAAAAGGCTACAAATCCAAGCAAGAGAAGTAGCAAAAGGAGGACATGCTGTGATAGGCTACGAGTTTGAAGGAGTGTGAATAAAACAACCACTGTACCCTCCAGACCGTGCTGGTCAGCAGAATAGGCACATTTTTTGTTACTTAATATGCCAAATTTGCAAAACAAGGTCAACGTTGCCACATGAGCCTCAAAAGAACTGGTCACCTGAAGATATTAAAATTTCCTACCCAACCCAGCTCGTCTCGTTGCCACGTTTTTTCAGAACTATTGAATTCTCAAACGCACAAATACAAGGGATTAAAACAAGTTTACTTTGCTGGATATACATAAACACCACCATAACCTAAGAGCTTTAGCTCAGCATTAAACCACTGGCAGCAGAACAGGCCCACGTTTCTCATCCTTCCCATTTGAACAAGTCACCACAGACACTGGAGCCCTTAGTCAATCACTTAAGTTCCACCTGCCTTGATGTTTTTTTCTGATGAAGAACCACTCCTGTGTGTCTTGGAAGCACCTCCATGCACCCCAATTCTCCCAATTGCAGGGAAAAAAGTACAAAAGGAGCTTTGAGATCAACTACTAAAAGTCTAAAAAATCCAAATAACTGCCATTCCAACCACAGTCATAAAAAGCTTCCTGACACTACCTTAAAAACCTATTTACTAAAAAAACCTATTTAGCCACATCTCCTATTCCAAATGGTGCCATCACGCTCCCTTCACATTCCTTCCTTCCTGTCTCCTCTCTGCCCTCACTCCAACATTGCCACCTCCCACTCCAAGCCCTGGGCCACACCCAAGAATCAGGGATGTGCAGGGACCCTCAGCTACTCACTTGTGCCAGTGTCTGCATCAAACTGCTCAAGTGAACACTGGCCTGTCTGCCCAGCCCCTGGGTATTTGTGTGCCCAGTGAAAAAAATACCATCATGTCTAGGAGACAGCTCTACCAAGTAAGAGCTCTAAGTGAGCCAGACTTTATTATGAAAGTTATGTTTAACTGACTGTAATATATAATTTTCTAAAACCAAGTTTGAGTTCACTTGGAATAGAAAAATGAGCACGGACATTTATTTTCCATTCCAAAGAAATTACCTAACTACACTCAAATTTGTAAAACCACCACTTTAACTGTCAAGCTTACTGCCCCCAGTTAAAGTGAAAATCTATTTTATCCCCTTAAGTAAAATCCTTTCCAGATTACTCGGCAGGATCATGACAACTTCTGGCATAAATAATCAGGCATCAAACAAGGATATTATTTTTTCCTGTATACTTAAAGTAGGGCAATCTTTAAAAGGTACTCCAGCTTCAAATTTAAAGTTGGATTAAATCACATAACTATTTGAAAATACGGCAGCAATTAAATCTGATTTGGATGTATATCTGATAGACTCTATAAAATGCAATTCTCTTTCCAGGGTCCTTTTAAAAAAAACTCCAATTTGATTAGCAGGTTTAAAAACCCGTAAGAAGTATTCTATTTCTACACTGAAAAACTATAAAAAACCTTATCTGTTAACCTTAGGCTCAGAGCTTTTAATTGTTAGTGCAAAATCAGAACATTTCACTTTGATCAGTCACTTAAAAAGTTCAGGCATTTCTTCAATTTGGAAAAGAAGGATTTTATCAGCACTTCTGCCTCATTAATTTTATCAGCACTTCTGCCTCAGCTAACACATTTGAGCAAAAGGGTAGCAAGAAAAAATATAGTTATTTAAGGTCAAAGATTAATTGATATTTCTCAAAAAACTCAAGTTCATGCTAACTAATTTAAATTGCCTGAGGCAACTAGAAGCAGATCTTTGCACCTGAGTTTAAAGGAAAATTCTGTAGTAGTGAAACTGGTAAAAAAGATCTTGCAGAAATTTATAAATGCAAACCACCTTATTTCTGAAAGACTTATTCCTTAGTAACATCCGTGCACTTCTGACTTCACTTCTGTCTTAACACTTCCCAAGGAACCCTGCTTTGGGTGACATCTGCACAACAAACCTTCAGAGCAGCTCCTGAGCCCATGTTTAGACAGCCACCTGGGCCTCGGGGTTTGGTAGGTTTTAGTAACACGTTATGCAAATATAAAACAACTCGAGTCTTTCCAGACCACGGATCCAAACTCCTGCCTCTCCTGACTCTGCGTGCTGGGCAGAGTTCAGAGGTTCTGTACGTGCTCCCCCTTCCTCACAACCTCCACGCACGTTCCAAGCAATGCAGTGGCTGAGCAAGGCTCTGTCCCATTCCGGGGCCCACTGTGGCACTGAAAGCAGTGGGAACAGCCTTCAGTGTGTTCCCAGCTTTTCTTCTGGTGCCCAGGAAGCATAAGGCACTTGCCTGGGGGGTAGAAGGGGCATGAGAAGGTAAATAAAAGGATAAGAAAGTAGGGAAAAGAATAATACAGTAAGGGAAAGGATCAGGAAGAGAATGAACACCGAAACTGAAAATTCTAGCTGTAAGAATACACACGACTGATTCCAGGAGTGAGCCCACTATTGCATTTTAGCCCAAAGCTGCACAGCATGGGTAAAATTCGGGCACTGCGGAGGGGTGCACTTCACTGTGGGGGCGGAGGAAAGAGGCAAGAAATTCTTCAATTTTCCTCAATTAACATTTGCACATAAATGGTAATAAAAGGCCATTAAGATTGCAGACAGCAAATATAATCTCAGATGTGATGTTAGTGTGTGCTTGTGACAGTGGACTGTGATAAAATGTTCCCTTCTATGACACCCTCTGCCCTCCAAGCTCCCTGTTGAAGGCAGACTGAAAGAGACTGGTAACTCCATTATCAAAGAACAGATATTTGCCTCTTCAGAACATTCCAGAAGCATTTAGAATGTACACAATGAACTGAAAAGAGTCCAAATGAAAAACTGTAATTGTGGTGTCTCTAAACAAAGAAAAAAAAGTCTTCAGAAACTCTGGTTAATCAAAAAACTTCCCAGAGAGAAAAAGAATCATTTCATGAGCAAAGGGCAGTAAGTACACCACACACAACTCACACCAGTGGAAAAACAACCACAGCCTTTTGTATTAGTGCACTTACCAAGTCACAGAACTCAAAAACTAGGAGATAAGGAATGGCTTCCACACACTGCCCAATACACTGGAGAACATTCGGATGCTGAAGAATGCTGGAGTGAAAAATTACAGTTAAAGCCAGGAAGATCACAGGAGAATGCAACACACTGAAATCCCTACCACAAGTTTCAACACAACATTGGAGGGGGGTGGCAGGAACAGAAGGTGCAAGTACCAAAGCCACAGATTCCATTTGTACCTTTGTATTGCTGAAGTGTCTCACTGACAGCAGCCAAAACTGAGAGCATCTCAAACCCCCAAAACCCAGGATTGCCACATGAGAGTCACACCCATCCTCCCACCACCCCTCATACCAAAAATAAAAGCATGCAACTGGTTCATGAACTACACCAAGGTAGAGAGCTGGCTACAAGAGAAACCTTTTTTTAGCCAGGTTAGTTCCCAGCCAGATCAGTTACTTTTCCTAAATTGCTCCAAAACCACTTGTGCCAATGCAGCAGAAGGCATGAAATTTCTTCTGACAACTGCCAACAACCTAAATGCAAATGGAGCCAGGACGTTAGAAAGCACTGAGAAGAGAAAGCTCTTCACTGACCAATCTTTTACAGCACACCCAGGCAAGGTAAAGCACACTGGAACTTATGGGAACACAACTTTTGCTCACTTTGGATTGAGTGTATTTCACATTTTCAAGACAAACATTACAGTTACATGGGAGGGCAAGTAGAGACAAAGACACTGAACAACAGCAATGCCCAAAATTCATCTGCAGTAGAATGAAGCTGTGAAACATTACTTACTAATATGGTTCTCCATTCCTTAAAAACTGTTCCTGCTCCTTGGGACCTGCACTTGCCTTTAACTCCTTCACTATTACCCTTGCTACACTAGTGCCTGTGTAGATCTCTCCAAGGAGAACCTGAAAAAGAGATGGTGTCTTTAGTCAGAGGAAAAACACATTTGTAGTTCTCCTGCAAAGAAAAACGAGCAAAAACATGTTGTAGGAAAGATTTTCTGGCTTTTTTACAAACACAAACAGAGCTTTGATAATTAAATACCCATACTTAAGTTGTGACAACTGATCTACACATCAGCTTTCAGAAAACATGTTCGCTAGTGAAGACCACTTATTTACTTAAATTTTTTCCTAAAAAGAATCAGTAAAAACAAGAGTGTATTAACTCAAATCCATGTAAGTGAAATGTCTAACTAGTCTCTAGTAAGAGGTAAATTTACAGGTAAATTTAAAAAATACTGACTAGTGCTGTGATTACAGCTAAAAAATGCATGCAAGGAAGCATCTAATTTCGACTTCAATTTTTCTTATATGATTACCTTTTTTTGACTACCATTTTAAAGTAAATACAGAGGCCTAGTCAGCTGAGAACAAGCCTAAAGCTGAGCAATGTTAAAAGATAACTCCTCACCTTTCCAAACCAGCCATTTCCAATTTCCTGGATGTAGTTTAGACTCTGACGTGCAACTTGAGACTTTGATCCATCTGTCACACAAAGAAACAAACACAACACGTATCAAACCACTCGGATGGCCAAAGTCAGCAACTGCTGAGGAAACAATGCAAGCTTCTACAAGGTTTATTCCCAATTAGGTGCACACATTCAGCCCAAGCACCAGAACCTAGTCAAATGCACATAAAGCAGGAAGGTGATGTTGTGACAACAGCACTCAAGTGAAACTTTCTCAGGTGCAGCTTCTAAGCCATACCAGAACACACCCCCTACAAAACCACAGCAACTGTCCCGATGAAATGTGAACTTCCAAGTTTTTAACACATTCAGCAAGAAAGCAAAAAGGCTAAGTTCTGCCTACAATATAAAAGTGTATCATAGCCTGTAGCTGGGTAGAGAAAATAACCTACTTACCAAAATTTCCTATGTAAATAAAACAGAAAACCCAAGACAAAATTCACTGTTTGTACATCTTAACACTTTTAGTTACACAGATTTTTAGTTACATACATTAAAGTTCTCCCTTTTAAGAGAAACGGTTTGACTGCTTTATTCTTCAGCCCAACTGCCCTACTTGTAGCTACCATCTGGAAGGAGGACATTTTTCAACTAAAAATACTTCACATAAGAGCCTAGAGAGGAGGACAGAAAAGAAAACCCAGATCTCAGCAGATAATGGGCAGTGACAATGGCAGGCCCCATACACCAGAGGAGATCCAGCAGTGTTTACCCCTCTGCTGCCCAACTGGCTAGGCACACTAATAAATAGATGGAAACAGAACCTTTTCTTGTCTGAGAATTCCAGCCCACAATTTATTTCCATAAACCACATTTAGAGCAGCATTACTGTACTGGAAGAGCCAGAGCTGTATAATTCACTGTCAGTGTGCT
>VYZQ01039574.1:3485-31442 GCA_013400655.1 Mystacornis crossleyi
TTCACAGCAGCATGGTACCTCCATGTTAAGTAAATCTATAACAACTGCCAGTATCAACTGCTACTCAAATATAAGGTGAAATAAGGGGTTTTTTTCTACTTCTGCTTTGCTTCGGGGTAAAGGATGCTCCAGCACCAGTGTGCTGTTGTTTATCCTTGATGGTACGAATCAATTTCTATCAAATCATCTTTTTCTAGACAATATGATTTTTTAATGTTTATAAATAATGGATTTATTTGATTGTTACCTAAAAGTGCAGGTTCCCTTATTTCATACAAAAGAGTGTGCATCTAGGTACAGAAACCTGACAGAGAAAATGACCTCTACTTACCACATGAGAAACAATTTACAAGATTAGGACTAAAATAAGCAGCCATCAAGCAGCACAGGAATCTCTTTTTACTGATCTACATGCTTTTTTCTCTGTAATTTCCCCTAAGAATCTAGGTACTCACCAGCTTTATGACAGAGGAGCTCATGCACATTTCAGTACAGAAAGAGAGTACACAAGAGAAAACTTTTTCACTGTGAGGGCAGTCAGAAAGGAAACAGGGACAGGCTGTCTGAAGATGTGCAGTGTTCATCCCTAGAGATACTCAGAACCAACTCAGACACAGTCCTGGGCCCCCTCCTCCACTTCAGCAGAGGAGTTGGAGATCTCAAGAGGTCCTTCTTCGTATCAGACATTCTGTGATTCTGTGAAATATCACTTGAGGGATTCCAGTCTTTAGTGGCCTGAATTGAGTGATGGGCTGTGGGGTGCCCATGATTCCACAGCTCAGAGATTTATGCTATTGGATGTTGTGAATTAACCTCAGTGGGCAGCTGAGCACCACACAGACACTCACTCAGTGCTCTGCTCAGTGCCGTGGGGGACAGAATTGAAAGGGTAAAAGTTCAAGGACTGGTGGATTGAGATAATTTCAGGCAATTACAACCAACACCAGAAGAATAGTGCGTATTTTTTTTAAGTTTTAGATGGTGTGTCTAGCACTTAAAAAAATACTCCCCAGGAAAATTACTTTTTTTTTTTTTTTCCACTTTTTTTCATCCTGGAACGAGTTCTACATGTGTTGTTTCTCTACATGAGAAAGCAAGGATAGATCCCACACTGAACTACCATCTACCTTGTTGTTCAAACTTCTATTCCCCTGCAGTGGAGTTTTACCTCTGATGATCTTATTTAAGGCAGATGAATCCGCTGTATACCAGGCTATAGGACAATAATCTTCCAGAATCAAGTGCAAGTCCTCATTTCTGCTTGTGTTTACCTCACTTCACCACGGTCCTCTGCAGAAGGGAAATGTTTGCACAGAGGATCCCAGCTGCACTGGCTGCTGTATCATGTCCTGTACTCCCACTAGGATTAGCAGATGGAGAAAACATGAAGCATTTTCTCTGTCAGAAAAACTGTGTAAGTGAAGTGCCTTCTCCTTGTGGCTTTATTTATTGCCTGTGTTAACCAGATTTGGGGAGACAGCTCAGGGAGGTAAGCACATGCTCGTTCTGTATTAGCCTACTTCACTTGTAGCTTTTCTCTCTCCTGCTAGCTCCCTAGGCAGTGCCTGATACACCGAGAGATTTTTCTTTACTGATAACTCCAACTAAGCACATCAATCTGTAAGAAATGTCAATCTTCTTTACATAAGAAATTGCCTTCAGCAAAGACATATATTTCCGTGCAGTGGGACTTCCAGTTTCACCTGTTTACCCCACTTCCCAAGCATGCCTAAGTCTCTGTATTTCTGTGCTGTCATGAGAATGATTTATTCACATTGTTCATTGGTGACTAAATCCTAGACAAAACTGAACAACTTGTGGAGATGCCAAATCCAGCGAGAACACAAACTGAAGCCCCTGTTTCCTTTCTGTAGGCTTCGCATGGGAGAAGAAGATGCTGCTCCATAAGGTAATGACTCCAAAGCATGACCTCTGTCTGCAAAGTTCCACTTTTCTTGTCTCCTACTAGGGCAGAAATAATATAAGAGTTGAGCTGAAGGACACACAAAGGTCTGACACCAGTGGTTAATTGCCTGGCCTGGCTCTCCCCAGCAGCTGTGGGCTCGACTTGGATATCTCTGAAGCCTTGCTGCCTTTTGGAAACCAAGGTAAGTCATAGCTTGTGGGTGCAGGGCCATGGACCAAAGCATAATCTGGTTACCAATAAAATCAGGTAATTATTCCCTGATGGTTAGTGTGTATTCATTATAATGTGTATCTAATGCAAATGATTCAAATGATTTTAATTGTGTTCTCCCATCCCTACGCACACTTAACTCCCATTGACAGGGAGATGAGAACAGACCCCCTCCTCTTTCACTCATTAGCAAGTGCTACAAGATTATTCTGGTCGGGGAAGGTTTCTGGTGCTCTGCAATGATGTGTCTGACTCATCCCCTATTGTAGCAAGTAGGGAAGGTTATTTTTGCAGTGTTAATATGGAAAAGCATGTGGAAAATGTAATGCTTCAAAGAGGTGCCTTCTGTGGGAAGTCATTGCTAATTAGGTGGTACGTGGGTGTCATCTGGGTCTCAGTAAACTATAGGTCATGCCAATATTTGAATCCTCTGAAGATGTTAGCGTAATTAGGGGAAAAGACTTAGCATTTCACCTTTCACTGGGAAATTGTGATTAACTCTTTACTAACCTTTTTTATGATTTTCAGGTTTTCTAGAATTGTTAAATTCCTTGCTGCTTTCAAAGCTCTTTGTTTAATGACAACCCGAAGGCATGAGGAAATCTTATTGACTATCACAAAGGATCTCCATCGCTCTGATCCAGACAATTACTGTCATCATCTCTTTATGCTGAAATACTGTTGTTATCCACCTGAGATCTGAACCATATCGTGCTAACTTCTGCATCCCAGTACAGAAAGACAGGTACCCTGTCTAACCTAAGCAAGAATTGGGAAGGAAATCAGGAGTTTTAACTATTTTGCAGAGAATCACTTTACATGAGGAAGCAGATGCAGGACTAGAGAACTGAAGCTCTCAGACTGACAGTACTGTTCCTCCCAGCCAGAAATGTAAAGAGTCTCTTACTCTCCTCCCAGTGGGTCTTAGAGGGATGAATCCCAGGATGCCACATGACTTCTTTTGATGGAGATACCCAGTCCACACAGACATGGTGAGTACAGCAGGAGACAGGTATGTGAGCAAACTCTAAACCAGATAAGTACTAATTACAGCGTAGTCATAACTCCATCTCCCGGGGACTCTGGAATCATCTCATGCCAAACTCCTTGATGCTATTCAATCAAATGCTGTTTCAGGTATATGCCCAGAGCCACAGTCACACTTTTGATTGATACAAGTCCTCATATTATGAAGCTTTTCAGTTCTTGCTGTTGGTGGGTTGTGTGCAGTATGAACCAACCTCAGCAGAGCTGTCCTCTGAGTCTGCTACTCCCTTGCAGAGTTTCTGTCCCTGTGCTTGTGTTATGGACATTGTCGTCTTGTGATCAGCTGTGGAATGCAACTTTGGAATCAAAATTCCCCAAATTTGGCAGCTTTATGCTTCCTCTGGGAGGAGTGCAGATCAGATCATTTTCATGGAATAACAAAGTACTTTTTTGCCCTGCACCCAAATGAACAGAAATTTAGCCTCCAAGAACATCTGCCAAGCCATGCAAGGAATCCAGCCACAATCCAGACAAGAGTCCAGGACTCACTGCTCTCTCTGATAGACCCATGAATACCAATTCAGTTAGAGCCAGGCGACAAAGCCTCCCCACATTTAAAATGGAGTTTTTATAACACAGCTGAGACTTTCTTAACATATCCCAGGGTAAGGATCTGGAACTCCTGAAGCTCCAAGGCATGACTGTGTTGCTGGGATGCAAGCATTGTGAACCAACTAGCAGTCCTCTTACATACTAAGGGGACAGAGAGTTTTATATTCTGATTTGATGTGTAGAGCTGACAGACACTCAGCAGGAATACTTGTCCCAAAGTAGGATGTGAATGTCATTCTGCACGAAAATGGTACTACCCTGACCATGCTCTACCATGGCTCTCCTCTTCTCAGTACAGGCAGAGAAAGTAAATCATCCTCAGGTGTCACATTTCCATTAGAAACACGGCCTGGTTCCCAAAGGCCTTTCATGAAGTGGTGTTAAGTGGGACAGAGCAAAGCCTCGGTATTTCTGATTCCCTGATGACTTCACTGCCTTTCTGGCTGACTGTGGGATGCCCTCTTTGGGGCACTCCAAGGCACTTTGCTGTGTGGTGTTTCAGCTGGTGTCAGCCAGCAGGACCAGACAAGCCTTGAGTGGCAGTGAGGACCTGCAGCCATCTCCTGTCCAATGCTCTCTGGAAATACCAAGGACCATATGTTGTTCCTGGCAAGTGCAACCAGCAAGACTGAACGAAGAATCTGGCAGTGCCCTGCCCTCCCTGAAGCACCACAGAAATTGGAGGAGCTGCCAGCCATTGACAGGCAGGAGATTCGGCCCAGAGCCATCTGTCCACACTTTCTGCTACTGCTGTTGCTGATGCCCAGCAAGTTCCCACAAGCCTGCAGAATGAACTGCTCTTGACCTCACAGAAAAAAGCTGGTGCTGAGAGGGAAATGTGACAAGAAGCCTGGAACTTTCAGCTTTCAAAAAGAGGTAGGGATGTGAGAGAGAAAATTAAGGAGAAGAGGAAGAACAGCCTGGCCACCTACCTTGCTGGAACAGAGATATGTCACCGTATGTGCACGCTGCAGGGTCTCAGGGGTGCTGTGCTTGGAAGGGAGATGACATCTTCATCCAAAAAAATTAATAATAGTGGTGCAGATAAAGACTGTGGTATAATTACATTAAAAGCTCAGCAGAGAAGGTAGGTACTGAAGGTGACATGACAAGTTCTGCTGGCCTACCTGGTTTAGATATGATTTTGCCTAAAACACGTTATTAGACTTCACAGCAATGTGCATAAACACACGCGTACACCACAGGTTGGGATAATGCTGAGGGAAGTTTGCAAGATATGCTGGGTAGCACCAGGCAGTTCCCATACACTACATCCCCCTTGAAAAAAAAATGCATGGAGGCAAGGGGGTGTCTCAGCAGCCCAAAACCCTGACTTTCACTTCAGCTTGGCAATGCAACTCCAAATACAGATTTGAGAGAGCAAGAGTTTCAAAGGGGTGAGGAAAAGTGAAAGATCAAAATTTACACATGCTCCATAATGACAAGACAAAGCAAATCACCCCCAAACACCAGAGAAGCAGCCAGTGACTGGAACCATTCCCAGAGGTGGCTGCAGCCCAGGCCAGCTCCATGGAGACATCTTCTTTCTATCTCTTTGTTTCTGGGTGTTTGTGAGGAAACCTCTGAACCATGTGGGAGCAGGAGGGGGACACTGGGATCAAACTGGCTGTAATTGTTGCCCAGGGACACTAGATGGAGAAACGCCTTTAGGGATAGAGAGTAGGTGAGGGGCTGTGTCACTATTCTCACAGGAAAAAACACAGGGAGTAAAGTGCCCTCCGCTCACCATTATTGATGCTGTTGGCTTTAAGTTTTGCTTAAAAGCTTTCTGTTTTCGGATCCCATTACAGCTCTATGCAGGCCATTAGTTAATTAAGTTATTCCACCAGAGTCTGTCAAAGCTTGGATCTGTTATTACTGCCAGCTCTCTGAGGTTTCCCCTCACCTCTCTCCCCTTCACCCCTCACCACTTGCAGATTTGGAAAATACAATAAAAAGCAAGATTCTGAGTAGATTACAGAAGTTATTTTATCCTTGATGAGGCTCAGCCAACACATCTTGCCTGTGCTAAGTACACCAGATCTCTATTTCTACTGTGCAACACACAGCTTTCAAAAAACTTACCAAAAACCTCATCAGAAGTCCTTGCCTATTTTTTGTCCCCACGAGCATGCTTCCCCCCCTCCCCCCCCATGACAAACCTCCTAGGAGCAGGAGTTTACTTATAGCAAGAGAAACCCTTGATATGCCCAGCCATCTGTGCATTGTAACCACAAGGCACTGACATCCTCCAAGACACACAGAGGAAGAAACAAATTGGCAAAGCCAAAAAAATTATGACCCCCACCTCTGTTTGCCTCACTTCCTGTGCCAACACCAAGAGTTTTGGCTGGGAAACAACCTCCTATGGAACACATAAATTCTTGCTTGAGCTCTGGGGTGTCTCATGGTGTCTGAATTGACATAGCTCAGAATAACTCCAAAAGTGGAAATGATGGACCTATTGAGCAGACATTTTTGACACATGTCCTGCTGGTGTGGCTGCTGAGACCTTTATCATATTTGTGTTCTGCACTTTCCTCTGTCATTGCACCAGCCTGGCTCTACTCTTGATTTCTGTACATCACACTGCCCAGCCCTGATTCTGTTTGATGGCCCTAACCTGATAATTGTTGACGCTATAGACTGATTATCTCAGTGACAGCCTGTTAATAAAAATCAAAGTGTGCAAGAGAATTCTGTGTATGAGTATGTGTGTGAAACACACAGATGGTACTGGTGGCCTCTGAAGACTCTCTGGATGCATCTCTCAAAAGAAGGGACACAAAGTGCTCTGACGCACTCGTTGCTGTGTGGAAAAGTGTGACGGGCTTGAGCTTCAAGGCTTGAACAAAGAAATAAGGACTGCTTATCATCATGTGCTGCACTCAAACAACTTTTTTTATGGAGAGTCTTATGCAGAGGGTTATGAATGTCAGAACAAGACCAAGTTACTTTGATCAAGTAGCAGTTGTTACTATAGAGAAAAGTAGAGTCAATGAGAATGATGAATCTTGTACTTGACACGGGCAAAATTTGACTCTTAGTGTCACAGGCTTGAGGATGATCATGACATCCTCCCAGTTCTGGAATAATCCATACAGCTGTTCACCTTGCTCCTGCTAGCTGCAGGTTTTACAGCTGATAAACCTGGGCTGCTGTGCTTTTCACTTGCAGCAGGCTGTTTGTTCTTCAGCAGAAAGGGGATGGTACAGTCATCACCAGGTGATCCAGGTCTGATTTTACCCAGTGCAAAAGCAGAAGCCAAAGGCTGCTCAGAAAAGCGGAGAAGCAAACTTTTGACAAGGAACAACGTTCTGTATTAAGACTTCTTATCAGAACATGTAACAATTTTGGAATTTGCTTCTTACATTTTCTAAGAATATATTTTTAACCTCACTGAATAAATTAGCTATCCTTTTTCCTTTCTTAATGCCTTTATGGCAAGCAAGGATGTGGGACAATCCAGAATTTTCCCCTTTTCAGATGCAAGTCAGGGTCTTTGTCATCAAGTACCATCCAAGGTGGGGAGGCTTTATCAGTTAATTGACCTTAAAAACTCATAAAACTAGTAACTTGTGGCTGTAGAGCAGTTCCTCCCAAGGCAGAAAGATAACTGTGTGTGGGTGTGTTTGAGCAGGAGGAGAGATCTGGGAATGTCAAGAGGCTAAGCAACAATTTTCTTGCTTTTCTCACAGCCAAGAAGTTTTTATTATCAGATATTGGGACTATGTCAAGTAGACTGAATTACAGACATGCCACTGAAGAAGGTCTGAACTAAACTGAAAACATAGATGAGGGAATGAGATGAAAGTTGAAAGTGGCAACAGGGACTCTAAATCCAGCTTCATTAAAACTCAGTTCAGGGTCCCATAGGGCCCTATAATTCCTCAAGAGTTGACCATGAAGCTGAGAGCAGCCATTGGTGCCGTCATAAATGGTTAACTGAGCTTGTGCAATCTTGTGTTTAATGAACTACTGAAAAGCAAACCAGTTTGGAAGTAATCCTTAAATAAAGTTCTTGCAGTGCTTTAGACAGATCCTTCTTATATGAAACTACTGAGACTTCTCATCATCTTTCTTGTTGAAAAAAAGGGGCAAAATGCAGGAGGTCACGTAGTCTTTCTCTGTGCCCTAAGACAGCATATGGTCTGCCTAAAATAACATCAGACAGACTTGCTAGAGGGAAAAGCCTGAAAAGCAAATACTAAAACTCTGAAACCTGTAGGCTTAAAATTAAGCACTGCATTCACTTCATAGACACCAGATCATAGAGCTGCTGGAGTTGAGTGGTATGGAGTGCCTGGACATAAGCAAAAGCACTGTAACTTGTGATCCTTAGCACCTTCTGTGTGGTAGCCAGCTGAAATGGCAAAAGTAAAAGGCTACGAACCAGGCAGGAGGGCCTCGTCAAGACACTCGTCTTACAGAACTGAAAGAAAACATGTCTAGAAATAGGCAATTGGACGGAATTTAGCCCAAAGGGCTGGACTTGTAGCAAGAGAAAGTAGAAGAAGAAACACCCAAGTTCCAACACCCCAAAAAGACAGCAGCTTGCTCCCAGCAGTTTGGGAGCTATTCAGGACCTCTCACTATCCACACTATTTCCTTTCCCTGTTAATTTGGCCCCTTTTGCACTGCTCTGAGTACAATCCATCAGCCTTGTGGCACTGGCACAGCAATGAAGCTGCAGAGGTGATGAGACCCACCCACATGGCCACACCAGTGGTCACAGCAGGTTGGGCACATTCTGGTTCGCTGTGGTCCTATATGAGATTGGGCACAAACCCTATGGATCATTTCTTCTGCCCCTCCACAGAAAGGCCAAGTGTATTTCTGGTCCTATAAGGTGGCGGTATGATGCATTCATCAGTGGATCAAAATGACTGACTTGAGTGAGTAGGAAAAGACACAAGTTCAGTTGCTCACTCTGCCAGGATAACAACTCAGCCTCTGTGCCTCTGACTCTTCCCAATTTTTGTCAATTTCAAATGTTACTCTTCTGGAGCAGGAGCTGTTTTTCAAGACAGTGCCACTGGTGCAATCTGCTGCTCACCAGCTCCCAGTGTGTTCCCTTTCCTCCCTGAGGGCAACCACATCTCTCTCCCAGTACCTCCCCATTTATGTTCTGATGCCACTGTTTGTCTGTGCCGGTACAGCAAAGGGGGAATGACGAAGCTGGGCTGTGCCAAAGCATCTCCTCCCCTTTTCCTTTTGTTGTTGCTTGGTGTTCGGCACATTTTCACAGTGAAACCCCAGAAACAGCTGGGGGATAGGGCACTGGTGGCCCAAATGGCCAGGTCCAGGAGGGGCAGAAGGAAGGGAGATGGCTGGGGGTTTCTGCTGCGTGGGTGTAACCATGCTCCCACTGTGTCTGCAGTGCCTGGTCCCAGGGCCAGGCTGCACTCTAATCTGGGACTTCTACTGGTTATTAACGTGGAGTGATGGGCTGTGACAGATATTAAGCCCACGAGCACTTTGATGCCCAGCATGAAAAACCTCTGTCTCTGAGATGGGTTTTCTCAGGCCACTGTGAAAAGCCTGAGTGATCTGAGAGTGCTCTGACGTCGCCCCAGCCAACCTGACCCCAAATGCTCGTGAAACAAGCATCAAGAGCCCAATTTTGCATTGCCTGTAACATCCCAAAACAGTGTCTGACTTCTCAATTAGTCCGAGAGAGGACTGCAGACTTGAAATCCAAACTGATGGACTGTGAAATCCGTATCACATTGTCACCCACAGCACACTTTCCCTGCTCTGCACTGAGCTATAAATAGACTTTCATTATTAGCAAGCAGACAAAGGCAGCCTGGAAGAAGTTCCACGCTGACACTACTCCTGGCTTATAGATTTCTTGTTTTCACCTTGGTATAGGAGTGAAGATGGGGACAAGCAGGGAGGGGCTGATCAACAGCAACAGTGCTGAAATCACTTCTAGCCTTCCCAGGACAGTTCTGGACTATTTGTTTTGGGTTTTGGTTGTGGTTTGTTTTCACTGGTTTTGTTTTTTCAGTGTTCTCTCCCGGAGAGCCAAGAGGCTCAGAATATATTACCCGGTACTACAGAATGCATTACATCCACCTCCTCTCTTAGGTCATTTATCTAAGCTCCTGGAATCTGGCGACCAACTCCCAAACAATGCAGTCATTTAGCCCCTAATGTTTTCTTCCTCCAAGTTTTATTTTTTTAAAAAAAAGAAAATAAGGAAGTTGATCTTTGCTTTAACATTTTCAATGTCTTACAGGAGCTATTAACTTGGAAAAAATGGAAGGGACTGGAATTTTCTGGGAGGAGGCTATTCCTGACATGTCTGTCTCTATTACAAATTTCATCTTTGTGGAGAAAGAACTTGTACGTGCCTCTCTGGAAAAAACCAAACCCACTACAAAAGTGTCTGATCACAACCACTGATGAGACACAGAAGGTGTGACCCTGAGGCATAAACCTGAAGATTTGTGTTCTTTAACCACAAGACATAGACGCCCTTAGTGCACCTTTCTTTCCATGGTCCTTCATTCTTTCACAAAAAAGAAATTCATGTTAGTAACTGAGATGAGGAAAATGGTTTACTTTTCCTGCTCATTCATACTTTGAGTCTAAATACCCGCTCTGCCCTTCCCATGCGCTGATCCCCTCTGACATGTAGCAGCTCAATTTCTGCTTGGTTCCTTGGCATTTACAACAAGGTCAATTAAACAAGACATTGTCTGCCCATTATTTGTACAGTAGGAGTTTATTCCTGGACTAACAGAAGTGAAGCGGCTTGGCAGAAAACCCAGGAGGGTTTAGTCTGTCACAGCAGACTGAAGTTCTGAGATAACTGGTCGTGTTCATTTGCTCTGCAAGCTGCTCTTTTGTATCTCAGCTTCCTCTGAAAATGAAACAAACCCCCAAATGCCCATAACCCTTGCATGCTGTGCCTGTGAAGAAAATCTCACTCACGGGGCTGCGTCTGAGGGTGTTGTTCCATTAATGTTTCTTTCCCAGAGCAGAGAAGCTCACATCTTCTCAGTCCCCTTTTGAGCCCTGCTGGCCTTTTCTTCCCCATGACGGTTTTCAACTCCACAGCTTCTGCTGAGCTGCTAAAATGGTTTCTGAGGCTTTGCTGGAAATTGGTTCTTTGGGCAACAAGAACAGAGGAGTGTGTTGAAGCAAAATCACTCTAATTAGCCTACCTGTGTAAAATGACCAAGGTTTAAAAAGTTTTGGGTTCAGTGATTCAGTTTAATGTATGTCCCACAGTGGTAGCATTGTAAAGGGACAGGACATTGCACCTTGGGAGCATGGACATGTAATTTTGACACTGAAGGAGCCGGAAAGAAAATGATAGGTATTACTAGAGCCACAGCCCTGAACAGGCTTGGAACAACAGCTTTGAGAGGAGTAACCTGTCCAGTCGTTTTGAGGTAGTCCTGCCTGAGTGGTCAATAACCATGTAGTCAAGATAATTCTGACTCTTCCTGCCACAGTGATGCAGGGGTCACATAACAGTGGATGACACCTTCTGTGCCTCAGTGAGCAGTGCAGGGAAATGCAGCTAAGCATGTATTATACACTTATTCAAATGTTTCCCCAGAAAATTTAAATTCAAGGAGCATAACAAAACTCAGCAGTATACCATTGAAATCTGCATTTCATTTTTGCTTTTTTTGTGGTTTATTATTTGTGGTTTTTCTATGCTACTATTCCTGCTTTTCCACAGGTGATGAAAACAAGTTTCCTAGTTTCTGAAGCTGTACAAAGCCATGACCAACCATAGTAACTTGCAATTGTCTAAACCTTTTTAAGAAAATCTAAAGTCTAATTAAAGTTCATGTGATGCAAAGACACTTTGGAACTCTATAGAACACACTTGCCGTGTAATGAAATTAATATCAGGACAATCAGGAATATTACCAGAAAAACAGATGCTCCTGAGTCACAATAACAACTGTAAAAAAGGGAAGATACTGGATGTTTTAAATCTATTAAGTGCTTTTGCTTTGTGTATTGACACAAGTAATGAGTACTACAGAAAGAAAGCTACACTTGAAAGCCTTTAACACTAAAAGCTTAATTTAGTGTACAATGAATAATACAGGGAGCCCATTCATGGGTCGATCAGAATGGGATGAGAGAGCACCAAAGGAGCAGACAGATCATGTTAATAGGAAGCTTGAAACTTATTTAAAAATCTATACTGTAGTTAAAATTAGAACACAGATTGGAACTTGGCATTCTGTTGCTCAGGAAATTGGTAATGGGATACTAAAGCCTTGCACTTCTCTCTGTCTGGACCTGGTTGGAAGAGGACAAAGGCGATGACAGCCACAATGTCGTTTACCACAGGAGTCATAAAGAAAGTACTAATATAAAGAAATCAGCCTTTTCCAGCTATTCACAGCGTGGTGTGTGCTGTATTCATCTGTTAGTCCAAGAGTAGAAAAATATGGATCAAAATATAGAAGAAGATGTTATTATTGTCTTTATGACTATTTCAAGGATCAATGATAATTTTGACTTTTTTCTTTTTCTTCAGGGATGAATTCATAAATACTGTTCAGCCCTCTGTGGTCAGTGGTTTCATCTGGATCGGCTACACCATTGAGACTTCTGGGTTAAAGAGCTTTTTGCCAGGCATGATGGTGCCCAGTGTCCCNGCCAGTAATTCTTAGGATAATTGTTTCCCAGAGTCACAGGAACAATGGAGAGTGGTTAAGTAACTTCTTGTTATTTTAAAACATATAAAAAATATTTTAAAAAATTTAAAAATCTGTATTCTGAGCAATGCCTTACGCAAACATAATGATTAAAAAAAAATTATAGGCTTAACTGGAGGAATAGTCACAATTTTTTTGCCACTGTTCGATTGCATATTTATTTTTCCTATTAAAGCCTGACTTCCCTGGCTGACAATTTAATTATGAGGATAATGTGATGGATAAAGGGACTTGCTCTGTAGTGCCTCCCACTTGCTAAACAAGTGCTTGCAATCACAGCTGCAAAAAACGCCACAGTTCCTCAAAGCAAAGATAATAATTTCCTTGTTGTCAGTGTCCTTAACACCTACTATATGAACTTTTAAAGAAAAAAAAACCTTTTCATCACTAAGTGCAGGTTATGGAAGTGAGCTATATGAGGCTGCAGATTACTGAAAGTACCAACCTTGAGCTGCTCTTGAGTGGCCACGCACAAAACCAAACTCTTCTACTTCATGGGTATTATTTGAGGGCCTCCAGAAAAGCACTTCAAGAATTTTGATCACAGGTCTACAGTGCCTGCAAGTAGCTTCTGCTCCCAATCAATTTTTTTAGACTGTTTGATTAAAAAAAAAAAAAAATTAAAAATAATAAAGTCAGTAGATGTGAGGCTCCAGAATAACTACATAATCGAACAGTGNCAGAATAACCACATAATCAATAGAGACAAAACTGCACAATCAATAGAGACAACGGCTGGCTTGAGATGAAAAATCTTGAGCAATAGGACAACAAACTTTACTGCAGATGTGATATTACATGCTGTCATAAAAATTGCAAAACATTGCAGAATGATGTTCTGATGCTGGGAGAAAAACTGGAAAATAAAATTCTGTGTCAATAAATACAAAAAAAAAAATAGCATGGTGGGTCTAGAAAAGACACCTAAAACAAACACCTTTGCTACTTGTATTGCCAGTACAGCATGTGTGTTACTGGTTATCCCATCTAAGAAAGGTACAGAAGAATTTGAAATACTAAAGGAAAGGTCAAGAGAGGTGATCAAAGGTAGGTAGCAGCTCTGAGCCATGACAGAGTCTTTAGCCTTGAAAAGCAAGAGATGTGGAGATGCTGTAACAGAATTTTATCAGCATGAAGTCATTACACAAGAACTAGTGAGTACCAGATGAAATGATCAGCCAGAAGATTTACATGAAGAAGTGCTTGCTCTAACAGTGCATAATTAAATCATGGGATTCATCACAATAAGGTACTCTGAAAGTTATAAATAGGTTCAAAAAGCAATTAGGCACTGCATGGAAGAAAGGACTATCAGGGCCTGTTAAACTCAAAGCAGAGATACAACCGGCAGCATGGGAAAACCCCAAGCTGGAGTCTGCCTGAAGGTGGAGGAAAACGCCACAGAAATGGGGCAATAGCAGCATATTCCTGCTTTATTTTGGCATTCTTTCATTAAGCATCTTCCATGACAATGGACAGAGGCAGGTTATTGGGCTGAAAGAACCACCATCTGAGGCAGTAAGATTCTTTGGCATCTTAACTCCAACCCTAGAACCTCAAATACATCTGCACATGAGGTGTTATGCCAAGGAAGGTCCATTTCAGGCCTCCTTCAGTGGGATAAGCAAGAAAACTGGAATATGTTTACAGTGGGGACAGTGTGTTCTGGAAGGACAGGAAGGAAAGAGGAAGTTGTATTTTATGCCAGAAGCACGTGCATTTCCCATGAAGTTCAGAAGGGATGCAGGTGTGCTGCTGTCTCCACGTGAGTCTGAGTGCAAGTAATGGAAGGAGACGGATCTTCTGTGGACTGTGAATACCTGAAGGAGAGCTTGTAGTGTCAATAAGGAGTACCAAGTGCCCAAATATTTGCTGGGAGAGCATGGTGGGTTCAAACTATCTGTAACATCCTTGAAATGAATCAAGGGACGTATCAAAAGGTAAAGGAAATTATGAAGAGAAAAAGTGTTTTGGATTTGGTTCTGTCAGGTAGAGAGGAATTGGAAAAGAATCTGAAAAGGGGAAGTGGAAAGTGAAAGGGCTGTGAATCACTATTCTAAGACAAAAAGGAAAGAGTTGGAGAAAAAGAGTAAGGATAATGGATTTCAGAAAAAAAAATAAAAATAGCAAATTTCAGCAAGGCCAGGGAACTCATCTGTGGGGTCTCTTGGGAAGGTAATTTAAGGGATAAAGGAGGGCAGAAGATCTGGCAGTAAGACAGTGTATTAAAGGCACAATAGCAGCATATCTTGATAGAGGGGAAGGACAGAGAGCACAGTGAGAAGCCATTACAACTGCATCAGGAGTACTTTAAGGGCCCAAAAATAAACTAATAAAAAGAAATAATGACACAAAAGGGAAAAAAAGTGTATCATTAAGGATGAGGGATAAAAACCTCAGTGAGGGTTTGGGATTAAATGGGTTGCAGGTTGAAAGGAACATAAAGAGTAACACGAAAAGGTCTTAAAAATGCATTGAAAGTAGGAAAAACCATAGGAAATTACTGGTCCATTACTTTACAGGAAAAGAGAATAAATAGTAAATGATCCAAAGAAGACTGAAGAATTCAATGCTTTGCTGCAGACTATGTTAAAAAGTTATGAACAGCTACCTAAGGCAATTAATTTTAATAAGATGATAAGAGGACAAAGCTCAAACAGAAAATTAGTAGGTTAAAGACTATGTAGATAAGATAGAGTTATTTAAATTCATAAGGTGTCATGTAATTCAAAGGATTTTGAAGGAGTTCACCAAAATAATCTGTGAACCATTTGCAATTACCTCTGAGGACTTGAGGAAGACACAAGAGAGGCCAGAGTACTGGAGCAGAGAAAGGAGAGAGCATAAACAAATGGGGAACCCAAAACCATGAGGCCAGTCAGCCTCACCTTTATCCTTAGGCTGCCTCTGGAAAGAGTCACTGAACAATCTACAGGCACCTTGGTAAAAACCAGCTGATAGGAAACAGCCGTCAGGGATTTGCAAAGAATATAGCATGTCAGATCAACCAAATTTCCTCCTTGACAAAGTAACACCAGTGTTGGATGAGAAGGCAGAGGTAGATATGTTCTCAGCTGACTTCACTGGGGCTTTCTTACAGTCTCATGTAACACCCTGCAAGCAGTTGAGAGGAAGGCAGGACAGAGAATATTTCTAAAACGTTTTTTCATCATTGCAAACATATTTATCCACACTCCAGATGCCATTCTTTCTGCCCTGAGAAGGTCAAACATTCAAAATTTGTTAGTCAGACTGTCTTAGCTACTTTGAGGACAGACAGCAGGACACAAAGCTGTCATGCATCAGGTGCTTCACAAAACCAGGCCTTTTCCCAATGAAAAATGTGAGGCAGATGGAGGTGCCTCACTCCTCTATTAAAGAGGGGCCGTTTATCATCTTTTGCTTTGGATGAGAACATGTAACTTCTTTCTTTCCAGTGACAGATCAGAAAGTGCAAAAGAACCCCCAATCTCCCTTGTGTGTACCTCTATATACAGGAAGTGGCCATTGCCCTGGTGAAGTTAATGAGCTGTGTCCAGCCATTAACCCTTTCTCTTTAATGAACCCTGTGCACAAGGGTGAAGGTTAGCTTACAGGCATGTCTTGGATTCAGGCAAATCCAGCATTTCAACTGTAAATTGCAGCTTGCCATCAAACTCAGAGAGCATTACAAAGGGTCCTCTGGGGGTCTTTCATGCATGTGGCTCATTCAATATTATCTTTAATGCCTTGAATGATATTATAGAAAAGCCATATAAAATTTGCTGATAAAGCCAAGCTGAGAGGGACCCCAGAGGGCAGGATGATAAACAAAAATGGTCTTGGCATATTGAGGAATTGCTCTGAGATAAAAAAAAAAGATCAATAAATAAGTGTTCTGCTTAGGAAGGGGAATTCCAGGGTAAAATAGGAAATAACTGGCAAAGCAGCAATGCTGCAGAAAAGAAGTTGGGGTGAGAGCTGAGCACTAAATAGAACTCAACAATGTGCTGCTGTAGCAGAAAAGGCACATCTCATTCCTGACTGAACTGACATGGGAGACACAGGAGGTAATTAGGATTATTCTCCTTTATCTTGGTGGTGAGACTTCAGCTGGAGTGTTGTGTCTAGGATTGGGCATCCCACTAAGATGCAGAAAAATTGGAGAGAGTCCAGAGGAAAATAGCAAGGCTAGCAAGTTTAAAAATGGCCTGTGGGAAAACTGGCTTTCCTTTGTTTAGGAAATCATGACATGGGGAGAGATATATCAGTGGTCTCCCAGCCCATATAAGGTTATGAAAGAGGCCTATCAAGGAAGGAAAATTTGCAGAGTAAATGTTTCACATTAGACTGACAGCTTGTGCTAATGAAGGGCAGTAGAAATCCCTCAGAAAATCTGGAGAGTTCTTCCTACAGAGCTTTTAAAGAACAGGTTAGACAGGTATGTATCACTGATGAGATAAAGACATCCTTAATCCTGACCTGTGTAGAAACCAATATCCTTCCAGCCCCTCATCCCTGGGTGAAAAAAGGTCCTTTCCCTTTTTTCTCCCTCATGTGTGAAATCTCTACTTCTGCACTTGGGAGGGAGTCCTGTAAATCAAAACGGAGAAACCAGAAAGACATCACCTGGCTGAACACAATGAAAAGCCAGGAAGGAGCTGTAACACTTTCAAGGGATGGATGAAGGCTGGATTCAGAGGGAAGAGAGGTGCCTCTCTGCAGCTCTGAATCAAGCAGTGGAAAGCCAAGATTTTAAAATCCCTCTTGACAGCATCTTCTGCTGGCTTGCTCTGGACAGCTGCATGCTGAGCACAGGGAAGACAGACCCCTCCTCACTCATGCTTTGGATACTCCTCTAATCTTGTGGATAATCTATTGTATGTGGCCTTGAGAAATGGGTAACTTCTGCACCACACTAAGCCTTTATTCCTTGAATTCAAGTCTTGTCACTTTTTTCCTACCCTGTGACTCAAAGAATTAGTAAAAATGGGAAGGAAGTTTTTACACACAAAATCGTCAGAAAATAACACAAAACAAAAATCAACATTCAAGGGATATTATCTGAAAATGTCATCTTTACTCTGTAAGTAAAGAATTCCTTATTTCTGAATGCCCACTGAACATATTTTTTATGAAGTTTGTCACCATCTCAACTGCTGCTCCTGTCAGATTCCCTCATTTCAGGTCCTGTCTCCTCCCCAAATTATCTACTTAAAGAGCAAGTAAAAACCATTTCCTGTGGGTTTCATCTTGTCAGCAGAATGGGCTGATTTAAATCATGTGCATGAATGGTTACTGCAGTATTTTAAAGCTGTCCTAGCTACTTCCTCCCAAGAACAAACCAGAGATTATGTTACTATAATGTCTATTTTCTAAAAAATGAGAGGGGGCTTCTGACTTGCTGTGACTGCTCTTGTGTCTTGTACTAGGAAAAAGATGTTACAGTGGAATATATCAGGGTAAAATTTAGTTTTAAATGCATTCCTTCCCTAAAAAGCTCATCTTTCACTCTGAAGTAGACTTAGGAAACTAAATGTCACCAAAGAGAACATTCCTTGAAAAGACAGTTCCAAACAAACGAGCTTTGCTGAAATCAGCTTCCCTCAGATTTCTCAGATTTTGGGACACGTTTTTTCGCTCCTTGATAGAGCCAAATTTTAGATAAAAAAAGATAAAAACAATTGCAGCATCTAATGTAGCTCCTCTCCCAGCAGGACACACTGTGTTTTGTAAAGCATGCAAGGGAGAGAGCGGGAGTCTGCTCTGAAGACTGATCTGGGGCTTATTTCTAATGCAAGTGCTTCGCATTGCCCTTACTGAATTAACACTTGCTTTTACAGCTTCGTGCCCTTTGCCACCACCGTGGCATTGTTCAGATGGACCACAAGATTGACCCCTGGCTCTTCTGGACTCCCGCGGCCAAGGCTGGAGCACTCCAGCAGTGGGGGAGCACAACAGATCAGAAGATGGAAGATCTAGTCTGGTTGGTCGAACTTGATGTTCTTGGACATCTTTTCTGACCTTGCTGGTCTATGATTCTATGATTGTTGCATCTGGAACACCCATGAAGGTGCCCAGATGTGCTCAAAAGTGATCATGTCTGGGTGGACAGTGGGGGTTGGTGTATTATCCACTGCTCTATGACCTTTCAGGTTTAGCCCTGAGATGACCAGAGCTGCCATGGTCAACTCTTCCATAGTTCTGAAGAAAATTAAAATTACTGAATAACAAGCTAAAAAAAACCCCAAAATAAACAACTGCCCTTGCTGGACTCTTCCAACTCAGGATATTCTATGAAATAACTGAGATGCACACAGCAGACTTGCAAGCTGCACTTGAGTGAAGCAAAAGGCTTGGCCAAGGTAATGAGCTCTTCAGAAAACAAAACACATCTCAAAACAGCAGCTGGCAAGAGTTGTCGTCAATGTGAAAGAAATAGCTGCATTTCCCAGTCAACAAATCCCTTCAGTAATATGGCAAGAACATAGTTTAGCCAGAGCAACCAGCTTCCAAAGAAACACTTGCTCAGGCGGAGTTTAGAATGTCAAATAAATCTGAGAGTAGTTGATTCAGTCCTTACACATCACACCAGTGCAACAACACTACAGAAACTTGGAAAATGCTTGTAAACCAGGAGATGAGAATATTAGCTGCATGAGAAAACTGAAGTCAGGGATTCTGAAACAGAAAGAATCAAATCTTAGATAATTAGCTTAGAACTTCATTTTCCTTCAAAGCAGGTTTTATATTAACAGGTTGGGTTTAGCTGGATTTCAATACTATTAACTCATTGCCATGACAGTGATTTGCAGTAGTAGCCTTATTCTGCAAGGTAACACGCAAATGAGAAAAAAAGAAGGCTAAAGCTTAACCTTCCTGAAGCAGCTGGATATCCCAGGGGAGCTCAGACCCGCAAAGAGCCACAGCACAGAGCCAGCACAGTCCTGCTGGCTGCAGACCTGAGCCAGTTCAGGCAGGTTTGCAGCCACAGCAGAGTTAATTCATGTCCTGGGTAATCCCCTCACAGGTAATTAAGAATTGAACATATCCTGGAACCACCTGAGAAAGGTCCACAACACCTTGCTCGTTGCAAACCTAATTCTGAAAATTCAGCCACAGAAACATAAGTGACCTCAATGCAAGGTGTTTCACTGGGGGCCAGACCATGCAAAGAGAAGAGAGGGGCAGCCACTCTCCAAAGCAAGAAAAATCTCTTTTGGGTGGGGTTAAACTGGGGAGGAAATAGGTTTATAAGGTACCTCTAATTTGCCTTTATTCAGGTGTTCTGCATAGGAAATAACAGGTGTGTCCATCAATGCTGTGTGCTCTTTGCATGGCATTATGTAAAAGATAAATATGTATATATCTCTCACACAGCTGGGCAACGTTCAACAGGACGTGATGAAGAAACTGCAATTAATATTTAATAAGGAATAAATCAGGTCAATAGCTGTGTGAATTTTTGCTGGTGTATTTACTGGTCGATGGATTAAATTTATACAGAAGAAATATTGCAGTACTTACCCAATACCAGATTAATTATACAGAGACTTATATTCCTTGATCCGATATTTTGAACATCAATGCCTTAAATGAGCAAAGATCACAGAAGATTCTGAGTTGGAAGGGCCCCACAATGATCACTGAGTTTGACTCTTAAGTGAATGGCCTGGACAGGAATTGAACCTGATCCTTGGTGTTATTAGCACCATATTCAAGGGCAAAGACCAAAGAGTTCCAGAAATGAATAATGTTTTCTGGCAAGATAACTTTTGGACACTCAATTTGAGGTCTTTTGAAAAGGTCTTGAGTTTTCCCAATGTATTGAGTCTGCTCATGCCTGAGAACAAATCAGTTCCCACTCCAGACGAGGTTTCAACCCATAAAATGAGGCACCAAAATTAATCGGCATTATTAGAAATAATCTGGACCCAAAACGTTGGAGCTTTAAAATCAGAAAAAGGAAAACAAAAAGGCCTGGCAAAGAAAGCTGAACTCAAATATCATCTTTGTTTCAAGTGTATGTCGGTGTGAAAGTTTCTTTTTGGAGATGGGAGGCTTTTTTCTTGCGCTGATCTGATTCTCAGCTTTAGGAAAGCTGCCAGCAGCTGAGGAGCAGCCACGTTTCACATGCTTACCTTGAACTTCATTTGATAGGGCCTAAACCAGCGTGCTCTTTGATTGGATTAGGAGGAGTGCACTGCGGCATTGCATCATTACCAGGATTTAGTTGACCTCTGGGAAAATGTACTTCTGACGTCCCCATCAATCTGGCCCCGTGTTTTTAGCTCAGGCAGGAGAGATGCTGAGGGAAGCTTCATCACAGCAGCCCAAGCCAAGCCTCTGTGCAGGCTCTGTCCCCCGAGAGCAGAGAGCCCAGGCACTGACCCGCTTGCGTGACTTCTGCAGTCACTTGACTTTGCACAAGGAGACTGGCCCCAGCACGGGAGGGGGGAGCTGAACCGGGAGTAACGCAGCCAGGCAATGTACTGAGAGGCACGGAAGGAGGATGGAGGAGGGAGAGGAGGCTGTTGGACTGTGAAGCAATTTTTCAAACGTGTGAGGAGCCTTTTCTCTTTTTTTATACATTTTTCCCCTTAGATTTTAAAACAACCTCCATTTATCAATGTATGAAGGAGATTGATTATAAAAGAAAAATCCAGTCCACAACAAGATGAGGCTGAAGCCACTGCAGGCACTCAAAACGTGCAAGGACACCTCGGTTTTCCACAACATAGAGCTTTGATCTCACAATCAAGGACACCATAAAGGGGTTCTAATCCCTGCCCCTTCCATGTGACCATAGAAGCTTAGGAGTTCCACATGAGAGAAACCCTGGGTTAGCGTGGAGAGAGAATCACAGAATGGTTTGGGTTGGATGAGACCTTAAAGATCTCATTCCAACCCTCCTGCCATGGCTAGGGACACCTTCCACTAGACCAGGGGCTTAAAGCCCCATAACATCCTGGCCTGGGACCTTTCCAGGAATGGAGTATCCACAGCTTCTCTGGGCAACCTGTGCCAGTTCTTCCCCACCCTCACATGGAGTTAAAGAATCCCTGGAAAAAGCTACTGTCGTTTTCCCATGGGCATGCCTGTGTTGAATTTCCTCTCTGAGTGTGAGCAAGGGGGTGAACTTAGCACTGGTGTTAAATTAAGTCTTTGTCTATCAAAGTCTTTGGTTGTGGCAGAAGGGATTTTGGGCGAGATCTGTAGTTGGGTTTGGTTTGGTATTCTTTGTGCTTTTCAGTTTGATGCATTTGGGTAAGTGAGACAGGCAGGACAGTTTTGTTTCTAAATAGTTTTAAAAAATTTCATGGTTTGGTTTTAATATAGAAACAAGTGGTTGTTATGGAATAAGTTCACAATAGTGCAGGCAGACTTTGAAATTATTTTGTGAAACCCTCAGTTTACTTAATTGATGTGCTGTGTATTTATGTCATGAAAATAATGTACTTTTAAAACACTTTTTTAAAAGTTTGGCAGCAAACATATTTTGGACTGAGTTCACCACATCCCCCTTTGAATAGGATGAAGGAGTGAACTGAGACTTTGTCTAAGTCTATGTCAATCAAAGATTTTGGTTGTGGCAAAAGGATTTTTGAGACAGACATCTAGCTGGGATTAGTTTGGGTTCCTCTTTTAGGAGAACTTTCTTTTTTTCTCCTGTGATCTAATTCTTTGCACTTGCTTTGCTGTCACGAGATTTTTGTTTATTTAGGACAGTTCCCAGGTTTCACAGGGAAGCGTGACTCAGTGGAGCTGGTTGCAGTGAGGGGGAACAAACAGGGTAGAGGATGGTTTCAGTTTCTCAGTTTCAGAGTGGTGCAGTGCCATGGGAAGACCAGAGCTGTTCCTCTCTCTCCAGACCAAGACCTCAACTGTTTAACCCCCAGAACCTCCACAGGATGTACAACTCCAAAGAGCTGCAATGCAAATTTTCACAGCACTCCCAGCCCTATGGCAGCTCAGAGCTCATACAGCCAACTTTGATCTGAAATTGGCTACAAACCAGAGCCTCCACAGCTGTTTTCATGGTCAGACAAAGAAGAAACCTAGAGAAATGGCCCCAAGCCCTTGTAATGCTCATTTTGAAAATAAATGTAGTCAAATATTCCTTGAAGATTACCCAAAAAGGGTTAATTTATAACTTATCTTTTAATAAGCAGCCTGAAATTAGCTTTTAGAAAGCCCAGCAGCCCAATATGTTGCCCACACCATAGTTTTTCATAATTAAAAATGCTTCTTATCCAGGTGCTTGTGTCTGTAAGATGCTTATAGAAACAATTAATTATTTATTAAACCTTTAGCTGTTTATAATGAAAAATTCATAGAAAGTGTGACCATAAACAGACTAAGCTAGCAAATGCTTCAGTAGATGAAGAAAAAAAGAAAACTAAAAGCCTTTCACTTCAGGCAGTCTAAGTGCCTTTTTACCCACCAGATCACGGTGCAGAATGGAAAAGTTCCTTTATCCTACACCAATGTGTAGGATGCTGCTCGACATGGAAGAAGGACACATGCCTTCTCTTTGACAGCACTTCCTTGTGTGCATTAGATAAATTTGCAGGCAGCAGTCAGCTCTGGACAATGTTTAAAACTATTTCCAAAGCTTGTCACACAGCCAGCAATATCCTGATACTGTGGTGTGCAAGAATTTTCTCTTGCAAAGCGACTTCCCATATTGAGAGAGCACTCCCAGGTATCCTCATTTTTGCAGAGGGTAAAGCTGTTTCTCTCTTCCCCCATGACACCACCTAACAAACTGATTTTTGTAACCCCCAGCATTACCATTTAGTGGGCTCAGGGTGATTGCTTTGTTGGGTATCATGTATTCAAACAATAAGTATCAAATGTATTCAAGAATAAGTATCAAATGCATAAAATCACTGTGGTGTTTTTTCTGAGAAAAGGATTCCTTTTATCCTGGGTGTGTTATCAATTCTTCTGTACCATAACCCAGAAGTAACAAGCTACTGCTAAAGCTTTGCTTGACTGCCTTCATCAAATCTCATTTTTTGTCACTGGAATTGTCTGAAAAAAGCATCTACACCACATGGGGCAGCCCTAAATGAACACAGCAATGGAAGGCTGATGAAAGCTTTGTAGGCTGTTACAAGAAACAGAAAACAAAAGTGTGGGAGGTATGTGCAACAGAAAATGCATTTAAAAAATAAAGGTAACCTTCTGAAAAATTTTCTACCCTGATCATCTGGCAAGAGGGATACAATATGAACTTGGTTGATAGATTTTATAGGAAATGTGCAGTTTTCATTGTTTCATGTTCCTCAAAGGCTGCAAAATCAAAGCTGACCTGACAACAAACATGCAGCATCTCTCAGTTTCACCCAGGATAAAAAGGGGAAAGAAAGGCACAGGAATCTGACAGGCCTCAAGGTACTGGTGGTACGTCCAAATGATGTCATCGATATTGACCATCACAGAATCATAGAATCATTAAGGTTGGAAACAGGCTCCAAGGTCATCAAGTCCAACCTTTCACTAAACACCACCATACCAACTAAACAGTAACATTAAATGCCACTTCCAGCTGTTCCTTGAACACTTCCAGGGATGGGGACTCCACTGTCTCCCTGTTCCAATACTTAACAATGCTTTCAGTGAAGAAAATCTTCCTGATATCGAACTTGAACCTCCCCCTAGGCACAGCTTGAGACCTTTTCCTCTCATCCTGTCAGTCACTGGTTGCCTGGAAAAGAGATCGATCCCACCTTGGTACAGCTCCTCACAGGGAGCTGTAGAGAGTAATAAGGTCTCCCCTGAGCCTCCTTTTCTTCAGACTAAACACACCCAGCTCCATCAGCTCCTCCTCATAGGACTCTCCAAACCCTTTCCCAGCCCCGTTGCCCTTCTCTGGACTCACTCCAGCCCTTCAAGACCTTTCTTGCAGTGAGGGGCCCAGAACTGCACACAGCACTCGAGGTGTGGCCGCCCCAGTGCCCAGCACAGAGGGACAATCAGTGCCCTGGTCCTGCTGTCCACACCATTGCTGACACAGAAGGCCAGGAGGTCACCAGCCTCCTTGCCCAGCTGGGCACACACTGGCTCACGTTCAGCCTCTGCCAACCAGCACCCCCAGGGCCTTTTTCTCATGTGTGCCATCTGATAGATGCACTCTGTACCAATCTCTCAGTGACTCATTCTCCCAAAGTGTTGGCTTTCACAGAAATTGTGATTTTACATCTGATTCTCCTCAAAATGCTAATCAAAGGCATGTTGCTGTAAGTTTTACATGATCTTATTTTATTGACTAGCCTAAATGTGTAAATTACCTGATTTGTTCTGCCCTTTAGTTTATCTTTTACAAAGGTATTCACAGTTCTCTAGGTAATGTACTGAGGCACTGGGAGGTAGAACTGGCACATGAAACACTGATATTTAAAGCAGTATCACTCTGACTAACTTATATCCTGCTATTTTGTTTCTTTTTTGAGCCCATATTCTTCATTTGTGAAAAAGAGTCAGCAGACAGAAGTTGCTGATATTTCTGCAGGTGGCTGGTAAGTCTCCATGAGTTACGCTTTCTCCTCTTTTTCTTAGAAATCCTTCTTTAAGAATGAAAGTTCTGTGACAGAAGGCAGCCGTTCACACAGACATTTTGATTTTCTATGGATGAGTAAATTTGTAATTTAACCAATTGGTGCCCCAGGTGTAAATGAAGAAACTTGGCTTAAGAGAAATCTGTACTCATGTGTCTACATCTTCTTAAGTGTTAAAGCTCTGCTTCAAATGAACATATGCTTTTCACCTTCTCTGGAGATGCCCTCCTCAGTGCTTTGTGTGGTTTTTTGGGACAGAGCCATTTCATTTACTTCTGTTGACACTTCTCTGCTTTGCATAGCTGAATTAAGACCTAATGATCAAGAGAAAATGGGAATTTCTCCATAATACAGTAGTTTGGGCTTTCACCTGGGATGCTGGACACTTTCTCCTAATTCCTGCTCCAATGAATAATCAATTATTTATGTTAAAATGGAACAGCTTCAATGTGTGTAAATGAGAGAGTCACATCTTCATTACTGGAGAGGCTGAAGTAGCTGCTGGTGAAGGTTGTAAAGAAAATGCAAGCAAGGCACATTCACAGCAGTTTGCCAGGAATATGCAATAATCTGCCAGTTGTAGTTTGGCTGGATCTTCCTTTTATGCTTTTGTTTTGGACTTCAGTCCAAGAACTGTAACAGCTACAGCAGGAGGACAACAGCCCAACTCTGCAAATCTCTAATGGCACAAGATATTTTTTTCTTTGTTTAATGAATATTCACTCCATGCTTTACTCTTTCTCATTTTCTCTGCTTTTAGTGCTACTGTTCTTCTAGGTATTTTGGAAGATTATCGTACAAGGACAGAATTAAGATTTTTTTTTTCCCCATTTCTGTATATATGATTGTAAACTTCCTTTTATATAAACAGCCATTCCTTCTACTTTATTTTTACTATTCTCCCTTTCAAGGGCTTTTCACACACCTCTCCTGCTTCAGGGTCCACCCTCCCTGTCCTCACCCCATGGCTTCTCTTCCACAGCCCTTGACTTGTGTCCCATCAGGTTTTATTCTCCTTTTTCTTTGTGAAAACTGTAATCTTGACTCACATTTCACACCACCCTAGCTCCTGGGAACATCCTTGCTAACAGCTTTAAATCAGCCTGGTCGTTAATGATGATTAGTTCAACCTAACAGATCACAACTCTTCTTAGATCTCTCTTTAGACACCCAGCCTTCTTTGAAGCTGGAAAACGTTTTTCCTTCTATTTTTGTTCCTGCCTAAAATGCTGTAATATTGTGAACAGGTAGCACTGCTTTCCCAGACAGCCAGCTTAGGCTCCACATCTTCACCAGAACAAGCTGCACGTCCTTCCTCTCTCTGCCTTTTTCTCTTCTCTGATTCTGTGAAAGCTACTTTCAATTGACAAGATATACTTCGCTCTATTTTTTTCAGACTCCCTTCTCATCTGACTCCAAAGCCCTCAGGACTGTCCAAGCACTTTCTAAAAGCTTTCTGTATCATCCTTGTTCCCTCTCCTGCCGTTTTCTCTCCCCCTATTCACTGGAAATGACAATAAAACCAAATGGAAACTCACAGCTCTGTTGGTTTTTGAGAGTCGAATGTTTGCAGAAGACCAGATGAGGCTCTTTCTGCAATCTGGTTCTCCATTCAAATTCAGGATTGTCTCTCTTTCCATGGCACGGAGCCGGTCTGCAGATGCTGCCGTTTATTCCTTATCTCCTTTGTGATGCTGGCACTCATATCCCATGTTCTGCCAGTTTTTTTGTCCATTATTCATGAAGGATTTTCATCTATATGAGTTAAAATTCTCTTTCTTTCCTGTACCTGAAAAATACTTACTTTCCCTGACCCCAATTTAAAAAAAGAAAAAAACCCTAATGTTAAAAGTCTCTCCTGAAATTCTCAAGACTTTTGTTCAGATATTTTTACTTTTGTTTAAGTGTCTTGTCCGTATTTTTTTTTTATTTTACTTCTGGACATGCTTATCATTTCCTTTAATATTTTTCATGTCTCTGAAAATGAAAAATATTCAGCCATTTTTTCAAAGTTCACCAGAAAAGTACAGAAAAAAAATCAGAAGACATAAACCCTCATTTCTTTTCTCTCCCTTATATTTTTATGCCACTTGGCTACTTCCAGGAAATGCATTTCTTACCCTTTTTAGTCTATATCCCAAAGAACAAAATGCACAGACAGGACTGCAGCTCTGCAGTCCATTCTCTGCACCCAAATCTTTCACGGTGGTCAGGTAAAGATTGGTAGGAATGATAGATGAGAGCAGCAATCTCTGTATGGAGATGCAGAGTCTCCATTAAAACAGGACCTAGTCATGCATTCATTTTCTCCCCAGATGAAGACACTTGGGTCAGCATTGATCCACTCTAGATTTGGACAGGTTCTCTAAAAGAACAAAGTTGTTGGAGCTTACAGGACATCCTCTCAGCTGTCTATCTTTGAAAAATTATTTGGCTAGTTAGTTCCCTTTTTGAGCCAGCTGTTTGCTCAGTTCCCTGTGGATCTCAATGAGGATACAAGGACAGGCCAGAGCAACCCCAACACCCTACACAAAAATATATGGGGCTGTGCTTACCTTCTTGCCTCAGCCCTTATCTCATGACATCTGTCAAAAACAAAACCTTACCTCAAGCATATCCTGATGTGGTAAACGAACCAACATGGATTTGTTTTTAGAGAGATTCCTTGCTCTTCTCATCCACAGAGGATTGAAGATCAAGTCAATACCAGGTACTTTGGCATTTCCTGCAGGTGTGAATATCTTACTCCGTGCACACATGTTGATTTTCTGGCATTATCAATTAGCAGTATAAACTCAGAGGATTTTGCATGGTGATGCTGTAGGTCAGAAATCAGATCTTGGAAAAAATCTCTTGGTCTTCTTCCTTCTAAATCAGAGTTTTTCCCACCCCCTGTCCTAAGGGAAAAGAAATAAACCTTCATAGGGTTGGCAGTCAAGCCTGATGTGCAATTTATATGTCAAATATTATACTGCACTGA
>VYZQ01039577.1:0-12602 GCA_013400655.1 Mystacornis crossleyi
TGTGTGAAAATAGAGTATTCCATTACACGACATTTAGAAATCAAATAAATTCATTTCTGGCTTTTGAGCTAAGCTCTTGTTATTTACCTTTGCTTTCCACATCAACCAGAATTTGAAAATGTCCACGTGTCGACCACATTGTATTGCCTTATCTCCAGTGTCATAGGAGACATCATACTGTTTGTCTGGCTGGAAGAGATAGCCTGCACACATTTGATTGCAGCCTTGAAGGATACCCTACAATGAGAAACATGTACACTTACATTACTTACCTGGCATAAGTATTTCAAACATGTGCAGAAGAACTGTTCTTTGAAGGGACATATTATAACATACTGACCTTGTTTTGTCAACCTGAGCCACAAAATTAAGTTCATGTCCTAAGGTGGTTCTCTTAGAGGTATCTGAGTAATTATATGGTTTTACAGACACAAATACACCCCCCCGAGAAAACATTCTCAGATTAATTTGTGTACTTAGTTTGTGATATTAGCTTTACCCACTTCAATTTGTAAGGCTATGTTCTTAACACTTAAATTTCTGATTTGTTAAATGACACACTAGGATGAAACTGCAGTCTCTCAGTGCAACAGATGGCTACACAAGATGAAGTGAAAACACTTAATTGAAGGTTTAAACTTTGTATGGTGTTCAGCTTTATGACACTTAACACTAGTGATAGGGATAAGCACAAACGACATAAACCAGACTTTTTTTGCTTATAAATAAATATGGTTCACAAACCAATAGAAATCTATGGACTACTTGTAAAAATGCCTGGTGGAAACACAGAGGAGCAAATTCCTGTATGCTACACCAAAGTCTTACATGTGACATTTCTAAAATGGTTTGCATTTCCTTTAGAGTTTATTAGGTTTTTTTGCAAGAAACGTGAAGACACCAGTGTGTCCAATAAATACAAAAGCACCTATCAAAATTCTCATATAGAGAAAAACACTCTGGCCAAAATCCTGCAGTAGTTGGCACAATAAGCATGGATGCCACTAAACAAAGGCTTGCGCTTCCCTTCGAGAGATGTGTTTTACAAAAGGAAGTAAATGCTGCAGTCAGATGTGTTTTACAAAGGGAAGTAAATGCTGCAGTCAGATGTGTTTTACCAAGGGAAGTAAAAACTGCAGTCCTCAGTTCAGGGATGGATTGACTGGAAGAGCAGTGGCAGACCCAGGGTTGCAACACTTACACCCCAGTTCTACACACAGGGATTACTTCTTCAACTAAGCACTTCTAGCAGCAACTGGCATACAAGAGGTTAGTAGAAGATAGAATTAGTTGTATCCACAGATGATATGACTTCCTTTTTTATCATTTAATAGAAATATGTATTGCTTAAAAGAAACAAGATACTGGTTTTGCTTTCATTGATGACAACAAAGAATCTAGATACAGCCCTAAAAACACAGGGTCATAATAAAAGCAGTGTGTTTTCTTTTCAACAGAACTGAGAAACTTCTAAACCACTGTATAAGGTAAAAGAGTTGCTTCTTATTTAAGCATTTTAGACTGCAAGCAAGTACTAAGACCAAGGGTGTATGTTCGGTATATCATAGAAACAACAGGGCAGGTGCTCCAATGAAGTACATTAGCATGGCTCTATTGTTGCTGTTAGAATATGCAAAGATCCAACAGGTGAGGATCTGACCCATGTTGTCTACAACTTTAACAAAAAAAGCCAAAAACCCCAGGACAGATAAAACAACTTCCAAAACAGTGTAAATCCACAAAATTATTCCTTCCAAAAGAAGTTTTGAAATTAACCATATTTTGCAGTACCCTCTTAAAAATTAGGGTTTGCTATTTACTATATTTTGTTAATGTTTAATTATTAAATATAAGGCAGACCTTCTCCCGGACAAGTATGGCAGAACATTGTAACAACACTCCCATCATCTTGTGTGGATTCCAAGTGACTGAGTTGGCTCTGCAAAAAAATTACACATTCAGATAGGTCTGGAAAACAGAAACTTAATCTGAAGCAGTCACCTTCATTGTCTGCTTTCAGCTGGAAATATATGGAGTTTTGACTATGATGATATCATTATGTTATTACTGTCTTAAGCATTTCCTTTCCCAGCTATGTGGTCCAGGAAAGGAATTTTTTCGTGTTAACATTGCAATGTCAGATGTGTGATTAGTTTATATTATTACTAATAGCAGCTAATTAGTATCAAACTGATTAGCTGACACAGTAACATCAGCCCCAGAAGAGTCCTCTTCTAGAAATAGCACTAATGAAAATAACAAAACTGGTTTGACATGTTCTATCAATTCAAGGTACTGACTGGGAAAGCCGGGGTGTCAGAGAATTAAGGGACTAATATGAATTGTGGGAGAATAGAATTCTTTACTAAACAGCTGCTGGAAAAATAGAAAGAAAATGCATGCTCTGCATGCTTACCTGCTTTCCCAGTTAGAGCTTGCCTGTCAAGCCCACGGACTGTTAAAAGGCTCTAAAACTTTACATCACATCCCGCCATTCTGTCTGTAGAGCTTAAAACTTCTTGCATATAAACACAACTGAATGCACAAGATCACCTAATTTACAAGTCAAACAGATGTTCTGTATTTTAACATACTATCCTAGACAGTTTAATGGTGACACTGAAATGAATGTGCCAACATTTCACATCCATTGACCTTTTCACCCTAAGTAATTAATTACTAAATGTCCCCTTGATTGACTGCATGTTCCAGAGAAGCAAAGTGCATAATTGTATTTCACAGACTATGCATGTGTTTTTGCAATGTGGTTGAAAGATAATTAAAAGATATTTCCTCCTCTTCTACAGCCTGCTCTCAGAGGACACAGACACAACCACAGTTTCTCAGTTTTGAGCCACACGGTGATGTCTTCACCCCAGTCTGAGGACCACTGATTTCTAGATATGATTCCAACCCCTGTGTGTGCTGGGTTAGACTGTAGCAGCCCTCAGCTGAAAGAACAGCGCCGCCTGTGCTGTACCTAGGGAGCTCATCATCCATCTAAAATTGGCTGCTTCTGAGCTGCAAACCAGCAGATAAAACCAGCTCAGACTTAGGAGGCTTCGTTTTTCTTTTAGAAAGACCTCACTAATAGTTCAGGTGGAGCAGTCAGGACAAAAGAATTTATATAACAACTTCCTTCCTTTTTAAAACACCGGGCCTTCAGTTCAGCACATTCAATTTTCAGGGTTTCAAACCAAGACAATTTTAAGTCATTCCTCACGAGGAGCATTAGGTTTATTTTAACACGAAGCTGCCGCTCTGCCCTCAGTACAGCCACCCAGCCAGTGGCCATCCTGCCACAGGCAGTCGCAGCTCTGTACCACGGCAGCATGCCAGTGCTCCGTGCCAGTGTCTCTGAGCAGGCCAAGCACAACCTGACTGTTCACACCAGGCCCCAGCTGGGGCCTGTGACAGGCAATTACACACTACACGTGGGCCCCAGCCCATGTCTGAAGGTCTGTATAGCTGACTAGGAAAGAAATAATTTCACACTTCATGGCCCATTGTTTTCTGCATTTGCCTAAAATTATGGCCTTAATTAGCACCTCTGGCTTGACCTCGGGTCAAAACGGGTGTGGCAAACTCCTGTGACCAAACCTCTGAAGCTTAAGAAAATTATTTTGCAATGCTGCCTTAATATTAGACATGTTGCCAGGAGTCACAACCAAATGAGACTGGGCAAAGGTTGATAGGATTCTGCTGCTTCAGAGCACTCCACACCAGACACTGCTGTCCTTGTGACAGAAGGGTCCCCGTGGTTTTGCTGCCAGTCCTTCCATACTCTCTCCTGGATGTGGGACTTATTCTTCACTTACTGTATGAGATGTACCTAGGATAGTTTGTTCTCCTCAAGGAAGAGCATGGCTCACTGTACTCATTTTTCGCCTCTACACTGTGCCCATATTCAGTATGGCCGACTCAAGGAAGCAATTTGGTGCTAATTTAAAAGCACGTGGGTAGAGCTTATTTCAAATAATTTTTGCTTCCCTTCAGGCTGATATCTGCAATGATGGAAAAGATCTAAATTTAAGTTTCTGACTCTACATTGCTTTTCCGATTTGTTTCAGATGGGCACCATTTTACGGTAGAGCGCTCTCAGAGGAAATCTAGAGACAAACACATCCATGGAATTATAAATACAGCATCTTGTACAGACTTGTCATTGTTGTATATGGGAACAACTGTGCCAAAGACTATGCCTGGAATGACACCTGAGTCGAAATTGTAGGGATCAGGGGGAGGGTCACACTCTCACTCTGCCGTCACTACCAACACAAATGCTTTGCTTCTTTAAATTTGGTTATATTGAAGGCTGGCTTCTGGTCTCGGTGGGCATCTTGGTAACCTGGGTTATGTACCTGGGCACACACACATGCTCTTTTCTGCAGAATTCACTCTGACCTCTACAAGAGCTTCCAGCTTCTTTCATGTAACCCCCACGTGGCACCAATGTACTACAGGCCCCTGTGCCCCAGGTGAGCATCTGTGACCCTTTCTGGCCTCTCTGTAAATGACCTCACTCTTCTCCCTGGTGCAGCAGAAGTGTAGCAGCTCTGTCTATCACAGTCCTTTCCAGCCTTACAGGTGCTGAAACTTGCCCCTGAAAACTGCTGCTAATTCAGTCTCTACCTCCTCTCTTTGTTGTGTACACCTATCAATTTTTGTGTGTATATATATGTAAGAGCAATATAAAACTAAGCATATATATATATCTTCCATTTAAAGAACACCCATGAACATATACTCCTTATTTTCTGGAAGAGCTGCAAACATCTTTCAGGAGAGAACCTCTACAAATTCCCACTGTGGGTATTCATGCTCAAACAACTTCCCCGAATCCCTCATTTATCACTGCTATTCTCAAAGCCCTACATTTCAGAGACTGTCTAGCTCCCACAGTTCATTTTTTTCTTCAAATCCTTCTCCATCATTCCCAGACTTATGATCCTTTCAAAGCTATGCATTGAACAATTTCCTTTCCTTTTTGCCAAGTAATATCCTTGTTTTCCTTCAAATCTGCTGAAAACTTACCTCTCACTCAATGGCACGTCACTGATTTTTTCGATAGTATTGTTTCAGTCTCCCTAGTCTGAACCTTTACCGTCTGTCTTGCTATTGTTTATTTAGTGTTTAACCTCCTTAATGTAGCAAAGTAATATTTTCATGAATTTTTGAAGTGCCATGTACCCTATGAAGGTACTTTAATAACAGTATTACAAATACCAAGCACAGTGTAGTACCTTTCTATGCCATTCAGTTTATGACGGTGCTTTCGGGACATTAAGAGTCCCCCTCCCCAGGCAGCCTGGAAGAGACAGAAAAGAGAAAAGACTCGTGTTTTGGAAAAAGCTCAACAGATTTTAGTTTACTCAGGATCTAGTAATAAATATTTTAATTCAAGGAAAAACGTGCGTCAGCTAAGATTCTCTTTTGCCTGAACAGCAGCAAAGTAACTTTTTTAGTTACTTACATCTACATGGAGCCAGAGGTTGTATTTTTCACATATATCCGCAATCTCCTGTATTGGATCAAAGGCTCCATAAACTGTCGTGCCTGCAGTTGCATTCACAAAAAGAGGAACATATCCCTACAATAAAAATAAAAGTAGTAAATATAAATTGAAAATGCTTGGAGGGAAAAGAAAAGAAAAGAAAAGAAAAGAAAAGAAAAGAAAAGAAAAGAAAAGAAAAATAATTCCAGAGACTTTATTGCATTTTCTAACCTAAAAATGTTTTTCTTCCCATGTGAAAAGCACACATAAGCAACATTAGAAACTAACTAATTATATACATGGTAAGAAGAACTCTGATTTTATTTTCTTATTTTCTTGTAACTTCACAAAATTAACTAGTTAGAAGATAAAGAACATTATTTTGTCTAATCTCTTTCAGTGAGGAGATTCAAACAATGTAGTAGAAGATGAGCAATAGTCAAGTAAATTTGGGACTTTTACAGCAGTATAAACAAAAATTAATTAAATGTGATTTGTAAGTTGCAATTTGAAGGCTTGGAATTGTTCCTTTAGTCTTTATCTAGTAATAAACAGAACAAAGCAGAACAAAGCAATCTAAAACAAAAGCAATAAATGAGTAATTATCAGATCAAAGAGAGGCAATTGTGAATTAGATGAAAAAAGTATGAACTGCTATTTCATAGAGTGCCCAAATGTAAAGAAGTTAAGAAATTAAGAAAAAATAATAATCTTGATTACTCTTTGGTTGTTTTATACAAAATTCATGGGTTTTTCCATTGCATTGATTCAAGAAATAGCAATTAATGCCTAAAAATTAAGCTTACTGTCCGTATTTAACAAATATACACACTACCTACATGAAATCTATATGATTTTTTAAGGGTTCTACAGAATTTTTTATGGCTTTAGCTAAACTTAAAAGTTTAGATAGAAGTGGCTTTGTTTTATGTTTTCGTGCTTTTTCCCATGTATTTCCAAACAGGAAGTTCTTTTTAAAAGACATGAAGCACAGCTGTGGTTCAAGAGTTAAAAATATTTTTGTTTTAAACAGGAAATGGAAACCTTACCAAGACATATAGATAATTCTGTAAACAATACATGAATGTATAATTAAGCATGTAAAAACACTGTTGTTATATCATTATAATGTTCTCTTTATATCAACACTCAGGCTTCAAAGGAAGAAGCAATTTTACTAAGCCAAGCCTTTAAGCACTAATTTTAAAAACACAAACCTTTTCTTTTGCTTCCAGAATTTTTGCCTCCAAATCAGCTGGTATTATTTTGCCTCTGTAATTATCACAGAAACAGAAAGACAAAGAAAATTAAAGAATGTATATGGAAATAATAGCTGCAGTTGAAATAATTTAATAGGATTTTCTCAACAGGCCATTAGCAACCTGACGCACTATACCGAATCCGTCCTTAAACACAATAAAACAAATTTAACAGATGAACACATTTAATCTATCAAAACTTCAGTATTCATCCTACCTTTCATTGCATTTTATCAAAATAACATTGTCTGTTCCAAATCCAAGTGCAGCTCCAGCTTTCTTTATTGAGTAGTGACTCTGCAGCAGACACATGAACAAGAAATGGAGCGGTTGTTTAATGAGGAAGCATTTTCACAACATACATTAGTAAATGAAGAATTAGCAGTGTATTAAACTCACATGCTCTGAGGTAAAGAGCACCAGTTTAGGGACTGCAGCCATGCCTTTTGTTTTAACTTCAGGGAAATACTTGTAGCGTGCAGCCATTATGCTGTACATGTTGGAGATCGCTCCTCCTGTGAATGAATACATAAATGAATAATAAAATAGTGATAATGAACAAAAAAAGTGTATTATACCAAAGACATATAGTCTCATTTGCATAATGCAATGAAAGTGGCAGTGAACTATGGAAAAATATTTCTCTGAAATGCACAGGCCTCTGTCTAAATAGCACAGGACAGACTCTAGAAAGCCAGTGATAACCAGAATTTCCTAAACGCCATCTCTTTCAACTGCTATAATTTTGTAACCCATTCCTAGAAAGTTCGGCTTTCATTGTGCTGCTTTTGCACAATAACTTCTTGTTAGCAGGAACAACAGGAACTGATCAGCTTGTCTGAGACTGCAAAAATGTCACGTGTTGGATGGATTTGTTTCATGTTACTGTAGACATAGAAGTAGATGTTTAAAGCTAGATTTCTACATCTGAGCTGCTGCTTCTAAACTCCCTCAAAGTCAGTTATGGGAAAGAGGCACTTCGCAGGCTATGATGCAGCTAATCTATTTTGACACTTACTTTTGAAGAATTTGAATTGAGGGAAAGCGCCTATTTCTCTTGGTTTGCTGCTAAAAAGACCCCTAAAAATTAACTCAGTTCTTTAGTGCAAACTCCCAGCTTTAATAAGCTCAATCTCACCCATAAGTCTAGGACAACTTCCTCCTCTAAAGTTTTTTCATTGATGAGAACACAGAAAGACCTGTGTTTTTCTAGCAGATAGGACAAGAGATCAAGCACGTGTGCACTTCATGTGGGCTGTTCCAAAAGGAGGTGGTGTTGTCCTTCATGCTCTTTAACAGGATGGTGTTTCCTCATGCCAAACCCAGAAGAATTCTGCTGGGCACCCACACTGTCCACAGGTTGGCCAAGGACCTCCAGGTGGTTCATCATCAGTCATTTCTGGCACTGCTCACTGCCTTTATGTTACTTGCAGGGGAAAACACTTTGTCTTGCTCTTTACACTGTAATCCTACTTGTGAATCCAATCAGATTATATCCCAGATAAGGTGTCCCAGGAAGTGACAGACAATCACAACCTTTTCCTGACTGTGAGCCCAAATCCTCACTGTCCACCAAAGAAATCAGTACACGGTTTTCAAGAACTTCTGGTCAACAGGAGCTGTAGTTGCTCAGCACCTCCAGAATGAGCACAAATGGGGTGTTTAAATGCCTAACTATGCACCAGAGCCTGTAGTCAAGTTTTAAATGCTGACCAGCTACAGTACATAGCCATACGCAGAGATAATTTTTCACCCCAGGTTTTCTGTGGGATGTTTAAACAAAGCATTCCTACTTCTAAGTATCTGACTCATTGCTTTGTGTTGCAGATAGTCTGAATATTTAGACACAGCCTATGTTTATTTTAACTTTTGAAGTTTGTCAAACCACCAAAACAGAGAAGAAAAACTCACCAGGTGAGAATATCCCATCACCATCTTTATTTGACCATCCAATAATCTCCCTCATCTTTCGGAGTGTTATTTGTTCCATGAGGACAAAAACAGGGGCAATTTCATAGGTAAACCTGCATGGATAAAGCAAAACAAAGAAACAGAATCAGATACAGGTTCTAAACACATGTAATAAATTCCCAGTCTGTGATTCTTTGTTAAAATGCTCAAGGTTTCTAAAAGTTTTCCTGTAAACTGAGGCTCTGATCCTGAAGCTTTACCCAAGCAAAAATCCTCAGGAAGACAATACTGGGAATACTAGTAAATAAAAACTGCAGAATAGGTTATTTTGCAGTTTTCTATATAGTGAATGTGAGACCTAATGTTCACCATCATATTGCTGCTGACTTCTGCACAGTGTTGTCCTGTAAAACAATTGTTTCCCACAGTGCCAATTCCACATTTGTGGAATAACATCCTGCTAAATCCTAATGAAAACAGGGAACTTCACTGAGCTAAACAGAACTATAATTAGAAGTATTGAGCTAGGGTTTCAAAGTCTAAATATAATTAATTATGTGGATTTATTTTGTTGATGATCTCCAAGGACAACTTACTTCTGCAATACAATGTGATCAATAACTGTCAAGAGTAATTACAAATGATGATTTTCTAATTACCAATTACCAAAACCAAGTCAGCAGTCAACTATTGTATCCAGTTAATGAGGGCAGAAAACATTACATATCCTGGCATGCCCTGATGTCAGTGTCAGATAAGGATGCAAATTGACAACCACACAACTATTTTTGGTTGTCGAGGTACATGGGTAAATTACTGCTGCTGTAAAAATCTCTGCTTGTTGTGCATGGGGGAAAAAAAAAAAAGCAAGGGGGGAAAGGAAGCAGAGAGAAATGAAAAATTCAACCTGTGATTTCCAAAGGAATCTGTAAGAGTATGACAACCTGACACTTCAGATTTGACTGATGTCCTCCACTTGAATAATTTTGTCAAAACATACGTGTTGTTGCTCTAATACTAAAATGATATTTTGAAAATAGGTACAGCAAACTTGAACAAGACATGATATTAAGAAAGGAACAAGTGTCTGATGAAACTTGTCTTTTATTTACAAGTACAGTGGTTACTTAGACTGTTAATATTTTCTTCAGTCTTTATGTGTCCTTAGTCCATCAGGGAAACACCACCACCATTTTTAAAACATTCCCTTAAGATTAAAAATCTGTAATTTGTTTAATTATTGTGATTGATATTTTCAGAAGCCAAAGTACTACTTATTTTGCTTTTATTACCACGAGAACTGCCAGAGACAGTTGAACACTGATCTGCAGTTTGCTTGCTGCCAGTATTTACAAAGAAACAAAATTAATAAACCAGCCTCTGCTAACAGTGTCTCGGGTTTGTTTTGTTTTTAAGCACTGCAAGTCTAGAATATATTCCAGCCTTTATTTAGGCAGAATGATCAACTGATATCAACAGGAACTTGGTAGTGTATAGATCACTGAGGCTCAATACAAGGTACATTGAAGTCAACGTGATTCTTTCTTCCCCACCAGTTTAAACACATTTTGAGTTTTGTCCTGAGACCTTACACACTGAATTTTGACTATATTTAAACACAAAGAAAATAGTACTTATTTATTCTATGCTGTAGTTATTTTCTGAGTCTCCAGAAACTGACAGGAAATAAAAGACAGCAGATGTTTATAAATTACAAAGCCAGTGCAGCTATATTAGATGATGGCTATGATTTTACAAATCACATCTTGCTAAAGTTCACTCCACCTTACTTGTTTTACACTTAAATTATTTTGAAAAATTCAGTAAGACCAAAAAAATGTTTTCGGCTTAAAAGGAACCACCCAACTGCAGAATCAATCTCCTAATTTAAAAAATCTGGTAAGATTTTTCCTATAGTTACAACCTTTACAGGCATTTCTGTGAATTAACTAGAACAGTCACGAGGATCAGATCTTTACTAACAGAATTTACTAACAGGATTTTTGGCAGAAGCCAGTGCTGCCTTAATTCTGCTCTCACCTAAAGGACAAATCAGTTTGTCAGAACAAATCACTCTAGATACCCATTCTCCTGTTTGCCAGTATGTTAAAAGCAGACTGAGAATAAACATAGAGCATTTTACATCAATTTTCTATTCATAAGCATATCTGCATAATGCTGGAAACATCAATATATTCTCTAGTCTCAGCTAACAGCGGGCATAAACAGAACTTCCAGATAATATTTCTTTTTAACCTCAGTTGGCTGCTGCATGATGAGAGAATGTCCTGTACTACAGATCTCTAGAAGTGGATGAATAATGAAATTCTGAAATTTCCATGCTGAAGGTCTCATGACTAGTGATTGAGCTATGAATAGTACATCTAGACTTTATTTCCAAGTCAATGTGGGAAGCTTATTATGTTTAATTTTATATATTATCTTCACAGTGACATTTAAGTAATACTTCCTAATGATAATTAAAAATTTTTCAGAGTACAGATGTTTTGATTACTCAAAACTCATCTGCAAAAGAATGCACATATTTTTAATTGTTCGTAAATATTTTAAGTATTGTTTATCTGTAGAAAAGATAAAATGGCAAATGGAAAACGTTCCCTACCGTAATCCAGTGTTACTGTTGCTTGTGTGTTATGTGCTTATGTAGCTGTAATAGGTTAAAACAGTTTCCAGGTAAAGGTCAAAACCTGTTCTTGTATGCTGGAACACTGCTCAAAACAAATAATACGTTCCCCAGATCTCGCAGAGGTGATCTGGCTATTTTTAATAACCTTCTGGCAATCCTTTGAATCATATCTTACAAACATCTTGCTTTAACCTTACTTGCAACTGCTGTATTACTTGAAAGCACCCCATGCTGACTTTGGTTTGCTGAAAAAGAAGCACACTAAGCCTCGTATTAACAAATAGATACTAAATTTTCATGTTCACAGAGAAGTATTTTCAATATATGTTCTTGTTTAAAGCACAAATGTATCAGAAACCAGCTATTTAACAACCTACTTTCAAAAAAAAAGGAAAACATCAATTAAAAAGAGAGTTACTCTTTAAGAAGTGAATAAATGAGTACAATGTAATTAAGGATGATGGCAATGTTTCTTAATCCTGTCACAGTCTGCCACAGAGCTGAATTCTTTTATGTCCTATCAGATATGTGTAATTTCACTGATTACAAAAGGATAGCTAAACTGGGATAACTAAGTTAGTCAAAAGGGCTTGGAAAAAGTGACACAAATATTTGTCACAGAGAAAAAACCTTTAAGCAAAGGGTTTTTTTAGAAATGTGATCTGAGCCCTTTTCACTTTTAATCGTGCTGCTAAAAAGGCACTTCAAAGTACCTTAAAGCACTTTGCAATACTTGTTTAACAATTAAAATATATATTGCTGCATTTTCTTCCCAATCAGCTTTTAAATCTGGATTTCTCCTACCAATTTTTAGCAGTCAGAGAACTAATTGAGATGATTATTACAAAGAGAAGGCTGGTTTTGGCTGGAGCACCGTAGGTATTTATTTTATTTTATTGCTAATGTCACAAAACAGGCACAGCTCCTAATCTACGTAGAGCTGCTAGTAATTAGCAATATTTAATGAACCATATACTCACAGACAGGCCAGTGAAAATATTGTTCCTTTTCCAAACTGCAGATGCATTTCCTATGTTATGACAATTAGCAACAGACTACCCAAAAAAGGGGTAGCTTTACAGCTAAAACACATCCAGTACAGGACTCAAAGAGAGCAGTCTTATCTGCTGAATATTTGGACTCCCACCACATTTTTGAACATATCAAAGTATAAATAAAAACTGACTAGAAGGTTTTGGGGGGGGTGGTTTGGGTGTTTTTTGTTGGTTTGGGGTTTTTTGTTTATTTTTCTGGGTGCTTTTGTTTAGTGTTGTTGTTTCGGGGTTTTTTT